>JBBPRZ010000054.1:0-15128 GCA_038093335.1 Boletus chippewaensis | reverse complement strand
GGTGTGACGGACGGCAAATGTTATTTGCGATAGCGGCGGGCGAATATAGTATTATGCGGCGGCCGACGGCATTCAGCATGATCGCCGTAACCAACATCATGCAAGGGCTTTTCCCTCATACCTTTACTTCTATCGTCACATAAGATGGCCATATTCTATTCAACAGGCCCTTCGGGCAATCCTGGACCCGATGTTTTGGGAACAAATAAAACGTAATATATTAGCATAGCTGCCTTCTATCATGCTACATCTACAAATTACGTAACAATTACCCAGTACGACCACTGTACTAACCCTTACCATCGAACACCAACGTTGATTTTATCTTCTTCCTCGTCGCCCTACACTCTTGTAAGAAACATAGCAATGACGGACGAGACCGACGATAATCGGAAATTAGTCGCCGAACGTAAACTGCGACAATATCTCCATGTCATTATAGTATTGAATTTCACGCAGGACGATCGCCTTTGATCATACCAGCGACAACCCAAAGTACGGAAGACAATGTTTTGAAGGAGAGGAACGAAGCAACGATGTCAAGAAAGAAGAAAAGCATTGTACTCCATGCCGAGTGAGTACCGCGAATGTTTTGAGATTAACTAACAAAAATTAAACTTATATACTAATCTTAGTGATGAAATCGACGACCAGTTATCGGATTCATCGATTAATTTTGTGACACCGAGTCCGAAATCTGTAGCGAACGAACTTGACAATAACGAGAAAGACGACTCCAACAAGTAAGCAAAGTTATTCATCGTATTATAACTTTATTTTGTTTTAACATTGTTTCGTAGCGAGCCAAGTGCGATCGAGATAGTCAGCGATGATCGCATATCATCCGAAGAATTAGAAATCATCACAGAGAAATGTACGAAAAAAAGTGAATGGTTCATCGAGACGCTACGTTACGTTCGCGATCTATCCACTACAAAACGACTCAACCGACTCGTCCGCCTGTGGTTTCGCATTCAAGAAATGGACAACTTTCGAATCGTCGACGGCAGAGTGAGTTCTCAAAGTTTTAAGTATCAAACCCGCAAATCTCACCCCACGTGTTAAAAGAATAACGAGCATAAGCTATCAATGACCAATAGACCACGTTTTTTTGAAGCGTGGATGCAAAGCCATCGCACTTTAAAAAGAAAGATCGTACCGGATCTCAACTCAATCAGCGAGTTTTTCGAGCAATATCAACAGTGGTGGTCTTCGCTACAACCTAATTGGCGCACAAATCTTCAAAGCGAGCCGTTCACGAAAGCTTCGCCTCCACGTCCCGATTGGTCGAAACTATGTCGGACTGGTCCAAATGGTATTACACTGGTCGTACTCGCTCTCGCATGGATGTCGTCATACATCCGCTCGGACAACGCGCTGTTCCCAATATACGACTTATATGTCAAAGATGCAACATGGGCTTTCGCGGAGATGGTACAGTGGATCGAGAGAGGACGTCAGGTAGAACCTGACACAAACATTAGAGAGGAATCAGAAGCGTCAGTGTCAGCATCTCCGAAAACGAAGAAACGTGGCAGGCCTGCAAACAATGTTAGTAACAAACCCTCAAAGTACGTTAAACGTCAGCGTGTTTAGCAAATAATAGCATGCCTACAAATAGAGTCCGTTTTGTTGTCCTCTTTTTCGTGCGTAAAACTTATAGACGTCTACGTATCAAACGGGTTGTATTTTCATTCATCTTACACCAATGTAGAGCATGTGTATGAGTAATTAGTACGATAGCTTCGCTGTACGAGTATGCGCGAATAACCGGAGAGGTGAAGAAAAGTAGTCCGTAAAATTCACCGATCGACGAGATTCACGAACAATAATAATCTGAGGAACAGACCAAATCGATTACACGAGGAAACAGCAGAAAGTAAGGCTACGATACAACACGAAAAAACTGCAGTATATAAAATAAAACACACGTACGAACGGAGGAACGAGGAAATCGGAATTTTGTCGGAACACGGGGCAAAAAATGGTACGCCACAGTCACAATTACGCACGGGAGTGACTTTGTTTACACAAGGAAACTACGATGACATTAATTGTTGACAATTGTGTTGTCTTCGATTATTCTACAGGAAGTCGATCGATAAGTTTTAGTGTATAGAAGGTAAACTTACTTGTGTAGTGCTTGAGATAATGATCCTATTTCGTTGAGTGTGGTGTTTATTACGTTATAGTCTTCCTCCATAGCGACGAACAAGTAAGCACACTGGTCGGGGTGTGTGGCAAATGCTCCGTCGTAGATGCAAAGGAAGCGAATATAGGAGTGATTTGAGCGCAGTGATACTACTTGTTTACGTGCCGTGTTTGGAACAGCAAAGTAGTCTGTGACGTTAAGGATGCGAAAATTTCCGCCAGGTTGTTGCACAATATGACAAGGCACGAAACCGGAGGGGGTGTTCCGTTCGACGAATGTAGCTTGGACAATTTTCAGAGTAGCGTTGTCAGAAAGCGTGATAGGAAGATTCGTGGAGTTTGCGGCTCTTCGCAGTCTGTTGTTTGTATATGTTAAAGTGATTGCGATAGTGACATGAAAAACTGTACATGTGCACAATGCGTTTCATCTCGGTTATATCAGAGGGAGTAACATATGTGATAGGACCAGAGGGAGAGGTGAACTTGAAGAATAGTAACGGAGAAGGTAGCAAGCCTCGGAATCCCGTTTGCAGATTGAAGTCCCAAATGGCTAAGTATGTTGATTTGAGGCGTAGATATGTGTGGTAAGGTGTGTGCCACGAGCAACCTGCTTTACGACTCGCGAAGAACGCAACTTCAAGTGCGCGTAAATCGCCCGGTAAGTCGACAGTCAGGTGATATGGAACTAGGGTGATGTTCTGATTGTTGCGATCGTTGTATAAATAGGCTGTGGTTGTTGTAGGTGGTGAAGACATTGTGATTGCGTGCCGTCGAGTCACGGAGGGGCTTGACACGTTTTTAGGGGACTGTATATAAATTGATTGAGGGCAAGAAGTAATGCGTCCCCTTTTCCAGCCACGCAGTCACTATGCGCGTCCTATTCACTCAATCCCATCTGAAATCGTCAATGTTTTTCCGCGAGACGTTATGCGCTGAACGTGAATACTTATATGTTTTTCTAGCACCCGTTGATCTGTTGAAGCTTGCGGGTACTTGTCGCTACTTCAATGTCGAAGTTCGGCAGTACATCTCCAAGCGGTTGCGCTTCTCACTCGTCGATTTTGTGGACGACCCTATATCTTTCCTAGGCGTCATGGAGGTCACACGTACCGTCATATCGGGATCTTTTGCCTTTCAGTTCATTTTTGGAGAGCGAAGTGCTGTTTGGTCGGTGAACGATCTTGATTTGTACACGACGAAAGAGGGTTTTGAAGGATTGAAAGAGGAACTGGAGATACAAGGTTATGTCGTTCAGCACCAGAGTCAAGCGAACGACTCGCCGTATGCGTTTAGCAAGATCTTGAAGATCGTGAAGATGAAAAAAGGGGAGAACGTTATCGACGTTATTGTCTCACAGACCAACTCGTCCATTCAACCTATCTTCCAGTTCCATTCCTCCATCGTCATGAACTATGTTTCGGCGTCGACGATCTTCTCCGCGTATGGACATACGGCAGCACGCTACAAATCGTTTGCTAATCCAATGCTGTTCTTTCATCAACGCGTAACTTGGCGCACCTTAATGTCATACAAGAAGTATCAGGAAAGGGGGGTTGAGATGCATTCTCCTTCCGTGCTGTGGATGCAAGGCTATACACCAGGGGCAAAGCCGCACAAGTGCACGCGGTACTTACAATGCCCATGTTCGGTTCGCAAGAATGTGGATAGCAGATGTCTTCTGGCGTCTTTGGATGCTTGTCATCCTTTTCGCCGCAGTGCGGAGCAAGCCGCTGTGGAGAAAGAAATAGTGGTATGGGTGCTAAGCAATGATCGATGTGATGGCAAACGTTTGTATACTTCACGAACGCCAGAGGTGCAGCTGTTAAAGTGAGTGTCTGAACTGCATGAAGCACGTTTCGTGTTTAAAATTCTTCTTGACTCGTACTTGCAGGGACGCCGCTCTCCTCACACAGTATGTTGTGCATGCGCAGTGAGTGGCGATCTATGGTAGAATAGGCAGTCGAGTTACAATTGAAGGTGAGTTTTGTCGCCGTTGTTGATACTTTTGGTTCTTATAGTCTGTGTTGTGTGTCGCGTGGAGTAAGGTGCTTGGTACGAAAAGAGGAGCGCAGAGCAGAATTATCTGTGAATGTGATTGTGTACGATAGATTGGCTATGTCGAAGTAGATTGCGTTGTGTTCGATGAACATGTTGCGAATTGATTGAGTGAAAAGCAAATCCAAAAAATTCAGAAAAGTTAAAAAAAAAAAGAATATAAGGTAATATAAATACAGTAAGACGTCATGATTTACAGAAACATTGTATGTTACGTATTCAAAGCTCGATATCCTGAAGTTTGGAAACAGCTCGTTCGTTTACAGTAGAGCTTTCTGTGTCTGCGCTGTTAAGAAGATAGATAGCCTGTAGTTCGTACTGAGCTCTGTGACCCGACCATTTCATGTTACCATCTTTTCCAGTCCCGTCCTTTGTGCGGTACTTGGAGATGATGACCTCGACGACGACCAGATCGTGTTTCTTTAGATCCGAGGTAGGGTAAGTTTCCATTTGAAGTTTTGGTCGCAGAACCTCCCGTGCATCATACACGGCGTCGAATAGTTGCTGAAGTATGCGATGTCATGACCCCTAATTGAATGGTGGTAAATGAGTACCCACAGGTATTTCGTCTGCAGCAGAACTTTGCCATCTCGTTACGCGAAATGGCTTGACCGTACCATCGGACATTGCTAATCGTAGTAAAAGTTAGATAGCAAAATCGACAATGCGCATGATTGATACGAACGCAAGGAAGGATCGGACAAACCCGAAATCATTCGAGTTCCTTGGTCTGCGAGAGCGTCGGAGAGAGGCATTACGGTGATAGAAGCTTGACGGTCAGGTTCTCCTTGACGGATGAACCATACGCTGGTTAGATGTCCTACAATCCATACGATGATGGGTTCGTTGGTGTTGGGATTACAAATTTCGTTTGTATGGTCGTTCATTGGACTGTAAGTCCCCCAAGTAGATATTAGCGGAATTTTACCCAAAGCATACACATTCGCGTTGTCATTAGCGAAGTGGGAAATTACGTCGATTCGTCTACAGAATGTTAGTGGTAAAGTTTTGTGGAGTACTTTCAGGCACTACCTTTTAAGTTCCTCGTTGTAGTGCGCGACGTATTTATCTTCTGCGTTGGCAGAGCACAGTCGATTGATTATGTTTTTCAGCGTAGATTTCATTGGTGTTACGATAAGTTTGGCGGGGCTAGAAGATGGTTTCTCTTTCTTTTTCATGTCATTTGCCTGAGTACGCTGAACTTGAGGTTCGTCTTTGTTGTCCGTTGTTTTAGTATGAGGAGGTAAGTTAAAGTCCGATTCGCTCGGAGTGGAAGAAGAGAGAGACCCAGTATGGGTTTTAGGAGCACTAGTTTCGTCTTTCGCAACAGATTCGTGAAGTGTATCCACTCTAGATGTGGCGATGAGTGCGAGTTAAGTTTCGATTCTACGGTGGACAGACCGTTGTTTCTTAGAACTGGATGAAGTGTTACCTGCATCATTGGTGTGTTTGGGCATGGTGACCATGAAAGATGAGAGAGACAGCAAGAAACCCCTTAATTCGTAACAAATGTGTGTTACACGTCACGCTAATCACTTGAGTCACTGCGAAGGTTCACGTGGCGTTAATGGTGATGGTCATTACAGGTCTAATCGTATTACCAATCACAAGAATATAGAGATTCGAGTCAGATAGCAAGTTCTCTTCGTTTTACGGGACGTAGGTTACCACCTTCTTCGTCAGGTGCTTTGCGTTTTATCTGTTAATATATTATCAATTGATAACGTTTACGAAGAATATAGGAGGAAAAAATACCGACCAAGGAAGTTTGATCGTCTTGATTAGGGGAAAGGCGAATGACATGTTTAAGGCAAGGATAAATTTTAAGCTGCTTTGCAAAAGGGTTACGTTTGTCGAGAAAGAGGGTGAACTCAAACTCTGCTTCTACGAAGTCTCCGTTTGCGAGCTCGAGAGAGTGAATTTTATGCAGCCCTTGTTTTTCTTTTAAGCCAAACACAGGGAGGGACGGAAGAAGTCTCCATTTGTGCGCGATCCTTGTGAGCCAGTTTTTGTCGTCGATAATGTCGTCGTTTGGAATGTCATCCACGTTTTCATTCTGGAACGTTAATGAGATATTTGAATGTTGGACGCAATGAAGGTCACGTCGTTACTTACTCTTCCAAATATACGCTTCTCTAGTTTGAGTTTGCCATGAAACGTGTGAGAACCGGAGGCGCGAAGCATTCTGCCTGCGACGGTCGAAATGACATTCAGACAGTCGAGTTGGGCTTGCCAAGCATCTCGGTGTTTTCCACCAGTTAAAACGATGGACTGTAATGCACGATGCGCTGTTTGAGGATCTCTTTGGCAACATTGTTAGTGAATAAGTTTTTTTTTAAAAATAGCTATTCACCCGTCCCAGTCTCCGAAAGTGTTTAACGTGAGTGAATGAATAAATCCATGTAAACGGATTGCCATTGTCCAGAACTCTTGATCCGATTTCTTTTCAGGCTTGTACACAAGAGAATTCGAGCGTCGTTGATCGTGTATTGAAGGATCTTCGACGACGGTGATGAGACGAACAAGGTGGTCGATAGCAGCAGGTAAAACAACGGAAGAAGGTCGGGGATCAAGCTTCCGATACGCCTCGATTTGGCGAGTCAATGCCGGTGCCCATTTGTGATAGATTAAAGTGGAACCTGCGTCCGCGAGATACGACATGTGAAGAGGAGATGGTGTGAATGTCTCAAAAGGGAAAAGGGGTGGTCGTGCATGTAAAGGGTCACAGAGAAAAGAAATGTAGAAGCTATCGGTCACGGATTGGCGTGACTATGACACGTTTCGCGTGAATGTTGGAACTGCGTTCTTGTGTCTTCGTCAAGCATATCGATACGACGTAGTTCGTTCCGAAGATCTTGCGGCAATCGGGAACACAATTTCGAAGAGGGGAACCACCGCAAAACACCTAGAGAGGAAAGAGATTTCGCACGAGACAACATCACATACGAATTTTGAATTGCATGAGCACTAGAAAGATCGATAACTGCTGCTTCCATAGTCGAGCCTTGAACTTTGTAATCGGTAAATGCCCATCCGGGCAGGATCGGAAGTTGCGTTCGAGACACATTAAAAGCGTTAGTCCTAGAGGTCCGAAACTTGAAATGAGTTGATATAGGGAAAATGGGAACAATCGATGGTGGTAAGCCAGGGACCTCAATAGACGCTGTTTGGACCTCAACATAAGCACATACTGCCTCACGTCGAGTTACGTTTCGACCGTTCAAAACATCAAATGATTCTTTGTATAAGATATCCTTAAGCACACCTTCTGTGCCGTTTACTATCTTGCAGCCTATCGATAAGTTCTCTGTTATCAAGACGGGCATACCAGGTACCAAAGGTAGCCGACCGAGACTACTATGACCATCAGTTATACGTGCGGACGACAAATGCTCGCGTAAATCACCTTTAATCAGCTTTCGATTCGTACGGTCAATACAATAATACATATGAAACTGGTCACCGATATCATTCGCGAATTGGCGTGCTTTTAGTTCGTTATACTTGTCACGAAGACGGCGTCGACCAAAGACAACAGGAGCACGCATAAGAGCCTTAAATTCGGCATCATTGGTGTATCGGAGTGTCTCTAGTATTCTGCCTTTTAACACGTCGTAATCAGTTCCTCCACTGTCAGAAACAGTTGATGCCTCTCCCTTTCGAATTCTGTTCAATAAACCAACGAAAAATGGATCATGGATTGCACGATGGTTCGTTTTAAGTTGAATGACGTGTGTTAGTTGTCGCCAGATCGCGGCCCCAAATAATGCGTACTGTCCCTTCGTAGAGTGTTTGGTCTTCATAGCAAGATGGTTAACCAGCGAATGTGAGTATAGCGCAGCCCCGTTCACAGGACGTAGTTGACCTAAATCACCACCAAAAATGACATTAATTCCACCTAGTGGTTCATCAGACGGGTGTCCCGTTGCGCGCTTTGCAGTTGCAATACGCTCTGAGATTCTCCCAAGTAATTCTGCGGAGATCATGGATACTTCATCCAAGATAAGGTAACGTACTTCCTTCCAGATAGCCTCTAAGTCGTCCATTTTTACAGATGACTTTCCAGCAGGAAGGAAGGTCAATGCATGAATCGTGTACCCATCAATAAGCACCGCAGCACTTCCGGTTGGGGCGCTCAACAAAATTTCATTTGAAGAACCACAACGAGTGAAAAAAGAAACGATCGCTTTAATAACATGACTTTTTCCAGAACCTCCTACGCCGGTGAGGAACATTCGTAATTGTTTTGTGTCACCGCGAGCAAAATGTTCAGCTACGAGCGTAAACGCTCGATTTTGTTCCTCGTTAATGTTCAGATTGAACTCGCACCGAACCTCGTCGATCAACGACGCTTTCTCGTCCCACGTCAAACTTCGAAAGGGGATCATATGATATTCTACGCCAGTGCTGTCTCGGATCGTTTCGACGGAGACAGCTAGTGGTACGTCGTCTGTTCGGCGTTTTTTCAAACATATTCCAGACGAACATTGTTCGTTACGGGGACGTTTTAATTTTCTTTCCGCTTTCATATATCGTGACTGACAAGTACGATCCTCGTCATCAACATCTCCGACTAGAATCTGTTTGCCGATGGAAGCTGTCGATTGACGATGAGCTCCTACGAAGTCCAAACGCGAAACCAAGTCAACTAATTCTTGTTCATCGGGTGTTGCATCTTGAAAAAGTTGAGAATCCATTTGTTCAAAAGCTTCGAGAGGGTCATCAGTGAACGTTAACTCATGGTTCGCATGTCCGTCTGCAGAAACGTCATTGTGATCCGGAAAGTCAGTAGACGTCTGAGGAATGTCTGACAATTGCACAGTACTCCTAGCATCGGCACATTCATACTCAACATTTATGTTACCAAGCAAGTTTCTAGAAGCTTCGGACAGAGGAGTTTCGTCCAGAGCGTCGTCCCAACAGAGCGCATCTCCACGAAGATTGGTAAATGATCTCCAAGAAGTAAACAACAGAAGCACTGACTGCGCAAAGCCTTCTTTATCAATGTGCTGTCGAGGGATTGCGTTTCCGAGTAGTACAGGAACAACGGGACTAGAGCGAACAACAACGTCATGAGTGTGAAACAAATGATGCGTCTCATCAGAAAACGGAGCACGAGCATTCGCATGTGAACGTCGTATAGATGCTCTGCGGGCATTGTGCAAAAGAACAGAGGATGTGGGTTGAGACTGTTCTTCACCAATATTCTCAGCATCGTGGGTGTGGTGACGATCTTCGACGGTGGACCGTGAATCAATTTTGGGCACGACTTTTGTCCACTCACAGTATTCCCACAACGTCATGCTCGCAAACGGCTCGGAGCTAGGACGGAACATGTAATCAGCGACATCATCGTCGTAATGCAAGGTTCCTGCAGATGTGTTCAACACCACAGTATCTTCTTGTTCATCACATACTGTATGAATAGTTTGTGTCTGATTTTCGACGTTATCACTGAGAGTACGTAGAAGTTGAGCGACGAACAAGTGAAACTTCACCGTGCGAAAAGAATGACTACTATAATAATCACCGCCGCCAATTAAACGACTCATAATTTGTTGGTGAGATACTTCCTGACGGCCCATTAACGAATTAACACACTTGATAAGACAAGACCGATCTTGCGAGTCCAAAGAAACGTTAGTTGATTGAGTTTCTTGCTCATTGAATCTCTGTATTGCCGCTTGCAATGCTGGCAAAGCCGCATGAACTTTCAGATCCGACTTAGTAATGTAGTCACTGATGTAGTACACCAGGGCTTTCGCGGCCGGTCCAGACCCTATGTATTTAATATCCATATTACTTTGCAAGAGAAAAAGAATCACATCATTGAAGTTGTTGATGCGCGGATGAAGTCGGCGAAGCAAAATGGATTTCGTCTCCTCATCCAATGACGTCAATGGCCGCGTACTCCCATCGATACGCATTCTGCAATTGTGCTCGCCTCGTTGTTCACCCTGGCGAAGGTGTTTATAACACGTATCATTGTGTTCATGCCAATTACACTCCACAGCGAGTTTCTGGACAAAAGACTGGAACTCATGTTGAAATGAGAGACGATCCATTGTGTGTATAATCGGCGGTTGAATCAATCTAGGATCCTCATCTTCGGTTGCACGGACAGGTTTTCGACGACTATCAAGACAGTGCTCCACCAGTGGTTCAGTCATACCAGGAAGCTCACATTTAATTGTATCTTCCAGCCATGTAAACATGGATTGTTTAAATTCTCCGTCTACATCCATTCTGTCTCTCAATAACTGTGGATTAGGATTTCCAGCCAACCAGAGTAGTAAATGACAATGTAAAGTCCCTCTACCTTGTGCTTCCACCATTCCATAGAAAGCCTTACATGTTCCCAATAATCCTCGACCATTATCGTAACGGACAACGATCCGAAGAAATGCGGAAATTAGATGATGAAAAGCGACAGCTGCTGCATCGGGATGCTGCGCCACAAAGACGGATCGCTCGAACGCTGTCATGATACGCCAAGTTTCTTCGTCGACCCCTCCGATTACACCAAGTAGAGCGGACGAGATATCATGAGGATTCAGAGTGATAAAAAGAGCGGGTGTAGAGAAACGTCGAATCAGTGATCGTATTTCATTCCGACGACACAACTTGAATCCGCTGCTGCCTGGCAAGTTTTTCGCAATCACATTAACCTCACGTAATAGGCGAATGACGTTTTTTTCCTTGTCAGATGACGCACGATAATGTGGATCGCGAAACCACTTATTAGCAACATCCGTCATATCAATAGCCGCATGACGCAAACCGTCAACCAATCGATGTTGAATATCACGTCGAACAGCGAAAGAAGTTTGTATACTTGCTGCTCGTTTTTGTATGATATTCCAACATACAAAAGCAAAAGTTGGATCTCTAGCAAACGATGAGTTGTGTCTTTTCAACAGAACCTTCACCTGCGCCTCGAACGTAAGTCTTTGCGATGGAGCACGAGCAGGATGATGAAAACCTCCAATCCCATACGGATCAAGGTGCGGCCAAAGGTACGATAATAAGCCAGGGGACGAGTCACTTAGATATACTGAACCAGCTGGAGAATGAATGAAACGTTTATGATCTAACGCGTGTGCCATCGCGCTGGCTTTCATTTCATTTCTACTACGTGACGAATGATCCCCACATGTATACGCAACATTGTCGATCACTAAATCTTCAACGGGTTCATTCCACATCAATGGATCACTGTCCTCGTCACCAGAGATATGTTCGATTTGTATCGAGCTTAATGGAGCTTCACCAGATTCATTCCCGCGACCGACGTATAGGTCCTCCAGATTGGAACGACTAACACAAATACCCTCACGACGATACCATGCATTGTGATCGCATAAGAAGACTAACATTTTCTCCACCCTCGACTTCGACACTAGTACTGGAGGAAAACGTTCCAAAACTTGACGTGACGGTCGGTGACGTCCACCAGTAAAAACGATGCAAACAGAATCTTTAATGTCATCAGCAGACGGAGGCAGTACAGTTCGTACGTGAAGTGCGTCTTGCGGAAACACTGCGACGTTGCCTCGATTAAAACGCTGCGACGCATCTTCGGGAACATAACCACCATGAAGAGATTTTCTCGAATAATGATGAGTAACTATCGACGAACGACAACGAGCGATAAGCTGCAGGTCGAAAGGTGATGCAGTTCGAAAAGCGCTAACCACGTCATCAGGTAAACTCGATTCAGCGTAATAAAGAAAGTTTGCGAGCGCAAACTTAGGCTGCCTTGGACGACTACACAACAGACATCTCCTACAAATTGAACACAAAAGAAGAGGAGCCAGTTTATTCGTGCAGGTCATCCCAACAGGGTACAACAATGCTCGTTGATATAGTTCGAAATCGTAATCACGAGGAAGAGCCTCACTAGGGAGCAAAGCATTTTGCAACAGAGTAAGATCGATTTCGCATGGATCAATTGCAACCAAATCGTCCGGTAGTGTGCCCAGCGCACATACCGCACAAGCAGACGCAATGAAACGACGTGGATTCATCGATTCTTGCCATTCATTGATGATATCCAACTTTTCATCGACAGAACACAAGACAGGAAACTCCTCACCATCTATCGAATAAGATGCCTGAATGCGCTCCGCAATGGAAGGCGATACCTGCGTAAGTTGATCGCAACCTCGCAGATTCCGACGAGCGCCTGTGAGACGCTCTCGATAATCGCGAAAAACGTCAGATGCAATGCGAGGTTGTGCGAGACGAGGAGGATCCATCAACGATCTATCTTTTTCTAGTCTCATAAAAGTGAAATAAGATGTCGAGCAGGTTGCGACACACTCATGTGATCGAATGCACTCTGTTACATCTGATTTTGTAAATCCTGATAACAAAGATATTGAATGGAAACGCGCAATTTCAATTAGATGTTGAACGCGAAGAAACGGAAATTGTTCGACGAAATACCGTACGCTTGTGACACACACAACGAGTATCTTGCCGTATGGAAAGTGATCAGTAACACGACAATCAGTGAAACAACACGACTCGAGTTTAAAAGCAATCCTTAGATCTGAAGCGCTGACCACGGCGCGGTCCCTCTGTATCTCAGGCTCATCAGAGCGGATCAAGAGCGCTACGTTGCTTGGCAACGAAATGCACTCAACAGCTATGCAAGACGATAATTAGCAAACAACGCTACATAACCCATGTAAAAACAAAGCCCCACTTACGACGCGAAGGCATTAATGCACTATAATATTTGTGACGCAAATTGTGAATGAAGGAGCAACACGATATCGAAAAGGGGGTGTCGTCAGTGCGTTAACCCTATTATCGTCACGGGGTCACGTGCAAACCAGTATGTTCAACGCTGCATCCTTACAACGTCGATAATAACCCCAACACGTTCCATGATGGGTCAACCCGCCAACTCTCTCACTATATCTGTTTTTTTTTACACAGGTTACAATGACCGTCGTTTGGTGGAACTCAATCGCGACCTTTTTGGGACCTTTGTAAACGGTATTCGCACTATCGAAGATCACTTCTTTTCCGGTCGCGCAATGGGTTGTTCTCACCACCACAGAACTTCTCCTATCGGTCGTATTACATACGTCGCTGTATGGGACGATGTACTTCAACACGGAATGCGTGGCATACTTCGTTCACCTTACGTGGTATTCAAAGTGTCATGGGAAACAAAAAGAATCAGTTCGATAATAAATGCGGACCTTACACAAGTAATGAGCATCGTTTATTGGTAAGATCACCCGTTGCCTCACCGTACATGAAACGTCTGCTAAAAGTTTACAAGCCTTCGCGCAGAAGCCGACCGTGCCCCTCCCCCTAATCTGTCACAATTAGCACCACGAATCGTTGACGCACTATTTATCGAAAACAATTCCAGCTCAGGATTTCAAACCTGTCACGTACTGGAACAACCAGGCGGAAACTTCGTGATTCAAAACATCGGCAATTATTTTCTGCTCCCTTCCGAAACCGAGAAAAGGGTGATCGAGCTACCAACACAGTTATCCCGTATTCGGATGCTATGCATCTACGAAGCAGTAGTGGCTGCACATCCCGACGAATGCGCATATCTCTTTCTGCTCTTGCAACCCAACTATCGATTGCGTGACTTCACATTGAACGACGTGCCACACGCTGCACAAGCTCTTGAAATGTAAGCGGCTCTCGTCCAGAAATGTACATGTTTGACTCACTAGCAATACAGAATAATGAGCGACAACTGAAGTTATTGATCGTTAAATCGGTTACATCATCTTTATCCATTCCACCGTACTTTGTGTTACAGTAGTTACAACGTTGACACGTTCACGCATGACTTACCAACGATACATTACACCTTGTTTTCGCGCAGTATTTGGAAGAGCAAATAAATCAAATAAATCAGCAATGTTAAGTATACGAAAATTCCCGTCATGGTGTTACATTGGTAACTCGCCAGGGGGACATAGGTCTGAATGGCCCGTGCATCGTTTGAGACACAACGATCGATGAGATTACTTTATCAAGACCACACGATCGATGAAATTTCTTTATTTAGTGATTTTTTCTTTAAAAGGTGTCGGAAGCCGCCTACCGATCATGCGACAGAAACTCGACCATAAACCTTTCCCCTTACGGGTCCAGGAAAAGCACCACGTTATGTAATGCTGTTTCCCTAATGGAATTCATACGCTCAGTGGCCCCACAACTTCAAGTAGGACCAATACCATGGCTCATTGACTCCAACGCGGACGCCCCGGTCCCCGGCTAATTATTCCAGCGAGCAGTCGTTTTCTTATTATAACGTCGACAAACACGAATGGTGAACCTTACCTTTACCCGGGCCGTGCTTGCTATGTGCTCCAGGCAGTTAATATTATCCTGGAGTCAAGGAACTTGTAACGGGTTCATGTTGCGCATCAGCCTAATCGATCGATCGATCAAGCCTACCCCACAATACCGATCTCTCATACCACGTTCACGCTCGCTTCACAGACTCGTCTCCTGAAACATGCCCACTTCAATCACTCACAATCATCCTCAACCTAGCCCCTCCCCCACCTTGCTCACGACAGCCTCACGCATCATCATCGTCGGTGCTGGCACCTTCGGCCTTTCCACGGCTTTTCACCTTCTCGGGCGTGGCTACACAGATGTGACAGTTCTTGATCGAGCGAGAGAGCTACCTGCTGTAGACGCTGCGGGCACGGACATCAATAAAGGTGTGCGCCCACGCCGATTGACTGTGGCAGGCAGCGATGAGGAACAGGTTGCTAAGAACATCTTAAAATAGTGATCAGGTCATGCTATAGCGACATGTTTTACGCCAAACTGGCGAGAGAAGCGATACAGGCATGGAAGCAACCTATGTGGGAAGGCTGTTATCATGAGTGCGTCTGCTTCGTATCTACTAGTGTCGTGGTTTCTCA
>JBBPRZ010000053.1:0-15133 GCA_038093335.1 Boletus chippewaensis | reverse complement strand
TTTGTCTATCAATCCTAGGAACATGGTCTGGCGACCGCACCGAGACCTGGAGTGCGTCAAGATCGAGTTTACTACAGGCTTTTGTCTCCATACAAGGTCTTGTACTAGTCAAGGAACCGTAAGCTCAATGATTTGTCAGTGGCGTCGTCTAAATAAAACATCTAGGTGGTTTTGTGAGCCCGCGTACGAAAAGCTGAGAGGCACGGAAGAAGGGATGGTCAATAGGTCATAGTTTCGCGCGTCGAAAATTTTATTATGCTAACTTCTTATAGTCGGCTATACAGCGAAAAGGCCTATGTCCTTTCGAGGGGCTTCGTCCGCCGAGCGCTCGACATTCCTCTTGGTGGTTTACAGTCAGAGATCAATTGGCTGTACTACACCAAGGGAAGGCTTGGCAAGGTCCTCAACAACGCACGCCAGCTGATTGAGAAGAGTAAGAATAAGTCCACAGGTGACTCTGACCAAGACCTTGCGGTGTCTCGACTGACGGCGGGAGGAATCATCACGCTGGAGCGCACATTGGGGAAACTCCAGCTTCTGTTGGAGCGGAATCAGGCTACAGGAACAGTATGATTAATCCATCTAGTATCATCCTCTTGGGTATCAAAGTAGCAATATCTATCGGAAATGTTGTACGTTCATTGCTAATGTAGCCGAGCGTAACGTTGCAAGGGAGTCCTGCCACGAATACCGAATGGGACAACTATTATGTTGCCTGTTGTTGCAAATTTACGAGATTCCAAGAGTACAGTAAAGAATGACTAAAAACATGACGAACTGCTCTCCAAAAAAAATCCTTGAAAACACGAGCGAGTGGGGCCAAGCCAGCAAATGTCCGACGAATACATGGTCCTTTCAGCACTGACCTAGGAAGCTATTTTTCGGAAACGTTTGTCCGTACTGTTCCCATGTCGTTAGGTTCGGGTTGCTGTATGCATCGAGGTACCTTCCCATGTGTGAGAAAACATGATAGGACTGCGAGGGCACACTTACTGGTTGATGTAAGCAGCGGTAGGGAAGTCCTTTGGATCACAACCGATGTTGATCGCATCCTTCGGTTGGTAAATACGAATCCAGTCTATCGTCATAGTTGTGGGGAAGGTAAGCGCCGTGAAATCAGGGGGCGCAAAGTTCGGAGATATCCCCAGATTGGCAATTAAATACTGTGAAATGCTTTCAGTTAGAGCGCGACTCGTAACTAGGGTGATGACGTACCATGGGCTCCTGCGGAATCGGTCTGTCCGCAATCTGGGTCTGTGGATCAGCTGTCATCCCGCTTGCATCCAACGTCCAAGCAACTTGATCATTTGTAATCCAGGATATGTACTGATATTCTTGTGAGACCAGAAGGTTAAAGGGTGCATATAGTACTTACACCACCGTTAGATGCGTAACCTGGGATGTTGCTCAGCATCGATGAGGGATAGTGTGAGGGAGGACTACCTGGTTTATACTCGTACCCGTATGTTGCAAAGCCTCCTGAGCTCAACTCGTAGCAGGATTGATCTACAAAATCTCAGTGCATCGCAAATGTTACGCCCGAAGATGGCACTTACTTGTGGTCGTCACCCCTGACGTTGCCTGCTGGAAGATACCGCCGGTGTATGGGTTCAGTTGGGTGATAGACGCGTCCGCAATGACGAAATTGCCTGTTGTATTCTTCCACTCATAGGCTGCATTCATGGGCTACGTGAAGACAAGTCAGAGTGTGTAATTCAACACATGCTTCACTTACAGCCCATTGTGCAGACTGTGAGACTTGACCCTGAAGTGGGGAACCCGTGATCTGTAACCATAAGCAAGAGTAAGTGGTGTGTGGAAGACATGACATACTTGAGATTCAAAAATATCAATCTCTGGTGCCGAACGGCCGACATACGTTCCGTCCGAGTGGACGGGTCCAGGATGTGGTTCACCTTTACAAGTACATCTCGACAGACGTTGACCGGGAAGGTAAGACAAGGCACCACCGTGGCTGGGGTCGCCGTTGACCGTAGCCGCCTGAGGTACCCCATTATACGTCTGGTTTGCTACGGCACCAACGTCACAACTGTCATAAGAATAGGGCCACTAGAGAACTGTAAGGACATGTCATACTCGAATTAAAGGAGCAAGCCATACCAAGCCCTCCAGGGTAGCGCCATAGCCCACGCGACCTAGCAGCAGTGTTCAACTCGATGAATAACCAATCTAGTACTTGTACACACCAAGATTGCCCATCGTCCATACTGAAGGGAAATGTTAGCACCGAGCCAGAAAAAGGAGCGTACAAGTGCAAACCTGCAGGCCAGAGTCCTGGAGGGCATGGTAAGTTTATCAGCGCACGATAATCATCTCTGGGAATACGTACCAACTACGTTATTAGCTCCCGGTAAATTGACGGAGGCTACTACCATGCCTCCGGTGAAACAAAACTTGTTCCAAGTGGAGATCATTGCACTAACGTAGTTGAGGTTGTTCTTGGGCCGTTGTACCATCGTAATTTCAAGTGCGCCGCCCTTGGTTGTTACCTGATCAGGGTAGTACCACTCCAAGTCGTTGGTCTGGATTTCCCGTCAAGAACAATCCTGAAGAGAGGTAAAAACAGAGGTCCGACCTGCCAGTAATGAAGATCGACTGCCTCCCAGTATGGGTCGTCACCGGGCCAAAAGGTACGGTTGGGAGTATTGAATTCGTCGCTGAAAACCAGTTGCCACTCTGAACCATCGGCAAAAGATTTGACCGTGTGCGCCGAGGATGGGGTGTCGACGTCAATTAGACCAAAGTTGTTGGGTAAGGTAGGGATCTAGGAGAATGAGAATCGTGTGGATAATAAAGTATATTGTTCCTTGCCTGGCCACTGGCGTTGATACCGCCTAGATTAAAACCGCCCGCGTAGGAGAGGGAGTGTTTGGTAAAATAGGAAATCAAGGGGTATCCGGCACTGAAGATGGGGTGAAGGAGAAGTCAGAATGGATAAAAGGGACGTACAACAAAGCGACGAGACCGACGGCAAGAAAGACCAGACAGCCAAGGTTGGATAGACCTCTGCAAGTAAGGACGCTGCCGCCGCGGTCAAACTTTCTATCACGCCGTGGATCGGGATTGTGGAGAAAGTCATCGGCTTCGTGGTGATTTGGAGAGAGATCAGTACCCCAAGATTGGGGGTCGGGTGAAAGGGAGAACTGGAGAGAAGGGATTGGATCGTGTGAAAGGCAGGAAAAGAGGGCATACCTTGTCGGAGATGGACTGTACTTGGGAGGCAAATAACCGGCCTGCGGCTGCGCCGGAATAAGGGGAGTCGTTCTAGGCAAATGAGTCGGGGCGAGCGAGAAAGTGAAGAAAACGCACGAGAGAGTTGGTACTGGAGACGGTCCGGATGGACGGAGGAGCACTCGCGAACGCGGCCTGCACGCCTTGGGGAGCTCTTGCAGAAGGGGGGAGGAGACTTGCGGTGGACGGCGCGTTCGACGCAGCCTGGGCGTAGAAGCGGCGCTGGGTAGTATCAGGAGGTCGAAAAGCCATGAATATTAACGAGCGGTGGTGGAAACAAGAAATACAGAACGACGACGACGACGACCAAGAACAAGACAAGCCGTGGGAGACTAATCCTTATAATAACCCCGTGATACGGTTTCCATACGCTCCACCACCATCGCGTTCGCGTCTCGCATCGTTCGCTCCCATCCCGCGTCCCCGCCAATCGCATCCATAAGCGCAGACTTTGCCATCACGTAGCGCCCCCGTGCCACACTCGGCTGCGACCCCGACACGTCCTCACGCCACCCGTCCAGCGCCACGAGGGAATCTCGCGCCTTCTTGATCCTTTCGCGTCTCGAGGGGCGTCCCTTTTTCTTGCGCCCTTGTGCCGTCGATGTCGTGGCTTCTGCGTCCTCGACGACAACTTCCCGTGGGAGAGCTCGAGGGTTCAGTGGATGTGTCTCCGCGCGTGGCAGGATGTGAAATGCTTGTGCCTGCAGCAGCTTAGACTGTACATAGACGACATGTGGTCGAATAGGACGCAAAAACTCTGCATCCAGCGCGTCGGGGAGCATCACTATGTCTTGGTAGAGATCTGGTGTGACGTCAGGCACACGAGGGGACAAAGTCTGGGGAGCATGCGCACCCCACGTTACTTGTACCTGCGCAGCGGAATACAACGGCGGTGCCGAGATCGACGGCTGTGTGGAGAATATCGTGTACAGACCAAACAAGGCTGCAGCACGGTTCAGGGGTGGCTCCCCACCACGGATGTGTTCTGGAATCTATAGCGGGGATTGCAGGGACAAACGGAGATGCTCACCTGAGAAAAGTCGCATCACGACTTTGAGAAAGGCTGCACGGGAGCGCGCATCAAAGACCTTGAACTGGATCCATGGCCAGCCCTGCGCTTGCCAGATGTCCTTGAAGAGGGTAAATGGATGGCTGGTGGAGGGTGTGTACTGGTGCGAGTAGAGCTGGAGGAGGCTGTCGATGTCTGCGCGTGCAGCATGGACGAATGACGAGGATGTGAAGTAGGCTGGCTGGAGAATGAGCTCTCCGCGACCACTCGACGGCGACGGAGCGACGGACATGTTGGACTCTCCTTTTGTATAAATTTACAAACAGTAGCAAGCACGTTTAACGACTACGTGCATATGGCCCCGACCTCCTTTCTTCGCCGGTCCAGCAATCTGACTTGCTTCTTCTGCTTGTCAGCGGTCAGCGCCGACTCCAGATCATACCGCTGCCCCCACTGTGGCTGCTGGAACAGATTTGACGCCAATGGCGAAATCATGTCTGATGAACCAGCCATGCACGACGAGAATTTGAACGCGTCCTCCTTTGCAAAGCGCGGTCTGTCTTTCTTGCACTCTTCCGTCTCCACTGCTGCTCATTCGCCTCCACAGCTTCTCCAAACAAGGACAGACTCCCATCCACATACACCAAACCTCCATTCTGCCACACCTGTCAAACAAACCAGATGCTTCTCGTCAACCTCCTCTCAAATTATCTGCCACCCCCACAGGCAAGTTCCTGCCACCAATCCGCGTCTCACTCCATCAGCTCCCACCATTGTTTCACAGCACCCTGATTACGCTCAGCGCCTAGAACAACTCCCTGCGTACCGTGAATCGTTGCACGTGCGTTATCCTCCCGTCTGTGCGAATTGCCAACCCGCAGTCCAAGACGAGATAGAGCAGAAGAATCAGATGGCGCGGACGAAAGCCCTGGGTGGCTGGCTCAAGGAAAGCAAAGGAAAAGAAAGACAACGGTTCGCATCTGGCTCTGCAAAAGACCGCGAGAGGCTGGGATTACAACTTACCATCTGGCAAGTAAGGGGTGTCTTGTGGTGGACCACCCTCTTGTCTGTACTTTCTGCTCATGCAGCAGGTGGGTGCAATCGCTTCGCACGTCGAGTTCTGCTCATCCCGCCTCCTAGCGATCCGTGGTTACGATTTCCCGCATTCGCTTGCTAGAGTCATTCCTGTACTCCCTGTTTTCTGTCTTTTCTCTTTCTTTTACACTGCCTGGGACCCAACCTACTATCGTTTTAAGAAAGCAAGAGTGCAGGGACGTGATGTCCGCATTAAAGGAAAGACTCGTTACGTTGTAAGTCCCGCGTCGTGATTTATCCAAGTCGAGAGACTCACGTTGCACAAGATCCTTCAGGTACTCTCCTGGTTCTCTAGATTCGCTACATCCATACTCCTTGTTCTCCCACGACAATCTTCATCTTGGGATTATCTCCATATCTCTGCCTATCCGTTATCGCCTCGCGTCAGCACATATTGTTCACTATCACTCCTTGTTGAATTCTTGGTATGTTGCCCTTTCACCCAGTTCTTGGGCTATCAACGCAAACGAAAATAGGTATTCTCGTCGTCGTTCACCATCCTGCATCTACAACGGCCTCCCACGATTCGTCTCATTGAAACAACCCCCCTGCGTGGTACTCCCGAATCATCTGCGCACAGCGCACGTGCCTCTCCCATGCCTACTGCACCGCTCAGCAACGAACCAGACTTGCTCGCCTCCCTCACACTTTCCTCTAAGCCTCTCATGTCTCCTACCAACCCGGTATTTGGTCGTCCTTCCTTGGTATCCCAAGCATCTCCAATCAAAATCGATGAAAGTCCAGACGAAGACGCGATGGATTGGACGCCGACCAACCTGTCTCCCGTCAAGGCCAAGGACGTGGTAGACGATCATGACGGTGCTTGGCTGCGCCCCCAGCGGTTTTTCCCTCCTGAACATCCCACGGGCCTCGAGAGCCTGTTCGCAAACACGAAGCTCGACGATAGAAACGTACACTCTGCCAAGCCAACCTCTGCTGCACACTTTTGGAACATGAAGGCGATTGGATTGCTGATAGCTACGATCACTATAATCCTCATACCTCTAGGTAGTGTTGTGTATCACAGGTGGATGAAGGGATGGATACAATGATTAATACACATCCTATCATGGTGCCATTGGCACCCGTGAATGACACTGCACGTGTACCTCGACTGTACTAGGGATGGGTGCCGATCAAAGCAGCCTAATAGAATTTACGCACATGGGAGGGTCAGGTATATGGAAACAAAGGAAAAAGGCTCGTCACAGGGTATGAATGCACAGAATTAGATGATATCCCAATCAAGGAACCAAATGAAAATGTGGAAAATACGTGAAAAAGCATCGAATTGCATCGTCCAGCAAGCAAATGAAAATGAATAAAAATACGAGCCAACGCTACCCACTCTGCAAAACTCATGAACCTCTGCCTGAGCTTAATATCCACTGTACCCATGGTAAAGAGGGACACCGTATTGGTCATATTGAACGGGTCGGTTGATGCTGGGTGCCCCTCCGAAGGACTCTTGCATCATTGGCTGTGGACTGGGGCCGCGAGCAAGGTCCGCGTAGCCGCCAACTGGGGCGAGATGTGCTGCGCCAGCAGTGAAGTCATGATCAGGGATAGGGTTGAGTGTTGTCGCACCATATCCACCACGCAATTCGTCGATGTGAGGATTCGCGGAGCCCGAGTGGAAGGAAGATGCACGAGACGATGGGCGATGGTGGCCTGGGATACTAGCATTCTCATTGCTCCCATCAGGCTGCCAGTCGATGGGCTGCATGCGACCCTCGAAATCAGAGGATGGTCTGAACTTCCACTTGCGGATGATGGTCCACGCGATGACCGCAGCTCCGACAGACGCGGCGATGACGATGAGAATTGTCACTGCCGCATGTGGGATGCCTGCAGAGGACGAGGTTGAGCTAGTCTGTGTGGGTGTTGGCGCGCTGCTGCTAGTCAGGTATACGATGGACCGAGCTGGAGTCGTGGCAGGTGTGTCGCTAGTATGGGGTGAGGTTTGGGGCGTGCTGGATGAAGAGCTCGATGTGGAGGACAAAGTGCTGGAGGGGGTAGATGATGCAGAACTTGACTGGGTAGGTTGAAGCCCACTCAAAATAGAACTCAACAGACCACCTCCACCGGAGGTGGAAGGGCTCTAAGGAATGATCTCTTCAGTAACCCAGATGCCATGAATATGGAGAAGTGGAGCTCACCGCTGACGCAGAGGCAGATCCAGAGGTCGTCGGGACCGGTGCCGAATTCGCGGGTGTCGTTTGAGCCACGGATGAGGTGGGTTGAGTGGGCTGAACAACGGGTGAGGAGGATGATTGAGCGGCAGGCTGGCCCAGGAGATTGAGGGGGGACCGTTTCTTGACGAGACGACCGAGGTCGGCATGGTCACGACGGTGGAGGCCAAAGGTGTCCGAGGCAGCGACGGCCAACACGAAGGAGAGATAGAGAAGGAGAATAAAACTGAGCGTTGCCATCTGGGACGGCTAAATTTTTTGTCTAGACGATGGGCGTGTGGAAAGGAGCGTGTACAAGGAGAGACTTGGTCGGTGAAAGAGAGTCGTGCAACTGCACGTCCTTGGCCTTGTCAACCGCCAGCTGTCTAGTCATTTCCTAATCCGTCCATCACAACAAGGACCAAAAATTCAAATCCATACTATCCAAGTTACAACGCATATCCAAAATACGTTGGGCTAAGCTACCAAAGTCTCTGCGTTAAAAAGAGTCCGAAAGGTCCATTTCTAAACCACGCTAGGGGTGGCTGGTCAACGACCACTGGCTCAGCGGAACACTGCTTGGCTGCACGTATGACGAGCTTGACACACCCGGCCACTGGGGAGTCAAAAGAACCTCAAGTGTATACTGACCAGCAGGCAGACTGACCACGAGGACCGTCACACCCGGATTCGGCTGATCGGGCCACGCAGCCGGCGTAGGCGGGTCCGTCGACAAACGTACAGCATCCATGACGGAGAATTGAGCTCCTGTTGGAGGATTCAGTAGCGAAGCCTCCAACGTGTCTGATCCGATGGTCAACGTCGCAGTCATGTTGTTGTTGCCAAGTGCAACCGTAGCGTTGGTGTGTGCTCGCCACATGATGGATGCCGACGCGTTGATCTCATCTTGGATGAGCACTTGCTGGCGTTTGTTTAACAAACGAATTCCGCGCGAGAAAGAAGTCCTATACACATGTTAATCCCTGCATCGATCGTAGTAGCAATGCACTTACGTATTAAAGTATGCGCTGGTCAAATCGGCGGTGAAGTATGTCGTCGAACCGCTAGGCACATTGAACACAGTGCTGGAGCCTTGGACGGTCCCAGAAGAATCAAAGTTTGCAGTTGGGGCGGCCAACACGTTTTGGTTGGCCCCGCCAACAAGGATCGTGTTCTGACCTTCCGTCCGCTTGCGGTAGTATAACCATCTCTCGCTTCCCTGTGTATCGTTACTAAAGTAGCCCTCGGCGACATAATTCCCATCACCAAGTTCTCCAAACCAACGAGTTCCCAACGCATCGACCACGAAATCACCACAATCTAGGTCATTGTGAGTCTGGTGGTTCTGAAGCGTCCCTGCCTTGGCTGCGACAAAAAGCGCATTCTCGTCTGTCCAGGAAGACCGCATCGAAGCCCATTGATCGGTGCTGTTGCTGAAGAAATGGTCGAGAGCGAGACCATCCCAAAATGCTCCAGCAACCGATGGGTCATACCAGAACATGCTCCACGGATCTGCAACATCCGCCTGGTCGCGCTGGAAGAGCTGGTATTGGGGCATGTCGTATTGTTCACCATAAAAGAGCAAGGGGTTCGCGGTTGCTGTATACTTGTTTGGGCCAGTGTCGCCGTAGTTGAACAAAGAACCAGGGCCGGTAGCGTACATATGGAAGAGCCCGGAGAGCTTCGTGCCGGGGTTTACGTCAAGCAGATTGTACGTGGAACCAGTGGCAGTGAGGAGGGAGGACGACAATTCTGCATGACCTGTCGAACCAAAGTACCAATAATCGTTGGTTTCCGACCAAGTACCATCGCTGCTAGGTGCGAGGGCGCAATTCTGAACGGCGTTCGAAGCTGTCATGCTGAGGAGCTGTTGAGCAATGCCAGTGGTGTCATCTCCGAGGATAGCCAGCGAGCCCATGGTGAGTCCGTTGTTACAAACGCAGTTCCAGTTACCCGCCGTGCTATTTCGCCACCAACCAAAGAACAATGGATCGTTGGCATCGTTGTACGCAATAGCACCATTGCTCAGACCGTATTCGATCATAGTGAAGCGGATGCTTGCGAGCTGGTCCGGGGTCCATTGATTGTATAACCAGTCATACGCAATGGCGTAGGCCGCTGTTAATTCTGCAGTGTCCAGGAAATGCGTGGGATTCCATCTAGTGCTATCATTAGGCCCCCAGCCACCTGTCAGGTTGCCAGCAGCATTCTGGAATCCCGTGTGAGATAACGAAAATTAGATACGGAATGATAGACAAACCTGAAGCTCAGTCCAAACTCTGTCAAGCCATTTTGTATCATTGGTCATCCGATAAACGTATGAGAATGCCTTGACGCGTTGCTTGACTTGTCGTGCAGGGTCCAGAATGCCATTGCCGCTGTCCAGGACATAGGGAACGGGAGGCAGGGCCATATATTGTGAAGCATTTGAAAAGATGGATTGATTCCAGGAGGAAAGGTATGGGTCACTTTTGATCAAATTGGGAAGGGCCTGCCACTTATAGGAAGGTGCGATAAGTCGAGGACGATCGGAGCGTACTTGAGTCGGGCTAGGGTTGGAAGGTTGGAAGGGATCTTGCGGCCAGGACAAGTTGGGATTCGAAGTGGAGATGAATGTAGGCTTCGTGAAGGCTGCAGTATTGGTCTATCCGTAACGGTGGTTAATAATCAAAGACACGAGGGAAAAGGTCAAGGATACGGACGGTAGCGGGGTATAGGGGGAGCATGTAAAGGCTATCAGTTCCCGTTGGAAATATGCCAATAGCATTCTTGGCCTGGATGGCGGAGGTGGCAGCGCTGGCAGCATTGCTAGCGGAAGCGTTCTTGCTGGCACGGGAGCCGAAAACCCCACCAAGTACCGCACCAGCGATTACCAGGACAGCGACGGGGACGCCGAACTTGATCCAATTGCTAACGCCTTTCTTTTGTGGCTGTCGGGGAGTGATATAACCGGTGGACGAGTTGTAGTATGGATCACCAGAACCATATGGGGAGTTTCTGTTGACTGAAGAGTAATTGGCAGCCATTCTGAATGGGCCAGTGACACGGCCTGAATACAAGTAAAGGAGAGACGAGTGTACGGTAAAAAGACAGAGACGGGCGAGACGGATGAGGGTTGGAGTCAAGGAGAGAGAAGCTGGCAACGAGGTTCACATGACCACACGTGCCAACGGAGACGGAAATAATCCTGAGACAATCACCAACGAAACAAGTTACAAGATATCCATGACCACTGGCAGCGAATCTACGTTGGATAGGAACAAAATCCACTTCATAGGTCATTACTAGTCTTTGGAATCTCGGTCACCTAGTCACCACTCACGATCTCCTCATCAGACATCGGAGGTATCCACAGCGACATTCCACCCAAAGATCCATACTGATCTTACCATAGTAAACCTTACTGACCCCATCTTCCGAGGCATCTACCACGGCAAGCAAAAACACAAAGGCATGTCCATCAAATTCAATGCGACGGCAAGAATACTGACAATCATATCTAAAGATGACCTTGACATGATACTAGAGCGTTCATACCTTGCTGGCGTCAAGTCAATGATCATCACAGGGGGTAGTTTGCACGAGTCCGAGCTCGCATTGAACATTGCGCATCAAAAAGGTCGGTGCCCAAACCGTCACCTTTGTCTGGTGTCATACTTCTCTCGCTCAGGGCTATATGCAACCGTCGGATGTCATCCAACACGCTCAAGGGAGTTTGATCAGCATCCAGGGGGGCCGGATGCTTATCTGCTTGCTTTGGACAAGCTTATTGATGACAATTTGCGGCCAAGTGGGAGAGTAGTTGCGATCGGGGAATGTGGTCTAGGTGGCCAGTTCGCGTGCCCTGGGGACGTAAGATGATTTACTTTTTACAGACTACGATCGAACCCATTTTGCATCTAAAGAAGAGCAGCAAAGGCATTTCCGTGAGTCTCAAGTGCAAGTCTGAAGATGACCCGAGACATCCAGCTTCATGTTCGGCAGGCGCACAGCTCGTATTAGCCAAGAAATATCACCTACCTCTTTTTCTCCATTCTCGAGCTGCGCACGATGATCTGGTCAATATTCTTAAAGAGGAGGGGTTCGGTAAAGACGGAGGGAGGTGTGTTGGTGCGAAAGGTGGCGTTGTGCACAGTTTCACTGGGAGTAGTGAAGAGGCCGAAGAGCTTGTGAGTACCTTTCGCGCGTCAATAACTTACGACAGTCATGGAAAGGGGGAAAAGATCGACATGGGATTTCACATTGGAGTCAACGGGTGTTCCATGAAGACTGAGCAGAATCTAGAAGCATTGAAGACCATTCGTCTGGACAGACTCTTGCTTGAAACAGGTAAGGCAAAGAGTGATGTTAGCAGTCCATGCTAAAACGGATTGTCGCAGATGCACCATGGTGTTCCATGACAAGTACACATGCCTCGAAAGGGCATCTGGATGCCCTGCCAGCATCACTACGCTCACGTTATTTTCCTGCGGCGGTTCGGCCAGAGTCGTTTGTCCCTGGAAAAGCAGTCAAGGGTCGAAACGAGCCATCGTCGATTGGAGGGGTCGCATGGGTACTGTACAGGTTGAATGACACGGTACCGTTTGAAAGGGTCACAGAAACTGTGTACCAGAATACTGTACAGCTCTTCTCCCTTGATGAGCCTGCTTAGTTACGTACACTTTAAATTGTGGACGACTGTTTCCTGGCTTGCTGCAACTCGAGTTGGCCATGTCAAATCCGACATTCAGCAGTTCCACCGTCTACGGCGTACTCTCTGCCATTGGACTTGGCTGGTATGTGGTGCTGTGGTCCATTGGCCTGCTAGGATGCAAGACAGGGTAAGGTAGCTACTATTCGAGAAAGCGTGCGTTTGACGGTGACTTCGTTTGCAGACGTGGACGATATCGTCTCCGTCCTCGCTCTCCTCTTGCAACGTCCTCAGCCGCACCAGGCGTCTCCATTTTACGACCTCTCAAAGGCTTGGATACCAACTTGTTCGAGAACTTGGAGTCCACATTCGTACAGGAATACCCGAATTTTGAGATCTTGTTCTCTGTTGCGGATGAAGATGACCAGGCTCTTATGGTAGTCAGAGAGCTGATGAACGTATACCCTCAAATAAATGCCAAGATTATCATCGGTGCGCATGTTACAGCCAAGATACATCTTTCACAATTTGGCTCATGTATTGTCCACAGGCGAGGAGATTGTTGGCGTCAATCCAAAAGTAAACAACCTTGTAAAGTCATACCGACAGGCCACCCATGATATCCTCTGGGTCATTGATTCCAACGTCTCAGCCGCACCTGGAACGCTTGCACGCGCAGTGGACATCCTTAACGAATCAAACCAGAATCCTGCCAAGAAGCGCATAGGCCTGGTTCATCATGTTCCCTTTGCAACTGAATACCAAGGATATCTTGGCGCACGGGCCGAAGCAGCGTTTTTGAACACCAACCACGCCAAGATGTACCTCGCGATCAACGCTGTGGCGGTCGAGTCTTGTGTAGTGGGCAAATCGAACCTCTTTCGTCGTTCCGACTTGGAGCGGGTTAACGGATCACTAAAGCCTCGCAAAGAAACGGATCCCAGGGGGGGCGAGTATGGGCTTGCAGCCTTTGGATCTTTCTTGGCTGAGGACAACATGATCGCCAGTGCCCTTTGGCATGAACTAGATGTTCGACACGACCTTTCCTGCGACGTTGCACACAACGTAATAGGCAAAATGACGTTGGTCGATTACGTCTGGCGCCGCGTTCGATGGATCCGTGTTCGCAAACACATGGTTCCTGCGGCTACTATTCTCGAACCATTTACGGAGAATTTGGTGGCAAGTTCCATAGCCGCTGCGAGTGTCAACTACCTGTTCGGCGTGTCCCCGTGGATCTTTTTGCCTGTCCACCATATTGCGTGGCTCTGGGTTGACTTGGATGTATACGAATCACTCGCTGGTTATCCACTCCCTGCTCATGAACGCTGGAAGTTTATTGGGGCATGGTGCATCCGAGAGATATTAACCCTCCCTATATGGATGTTGGCCGTATGCGGAAATGAGGTTACGTGGAGAGGGAAGCGATACCAAGTTTTACAGGCTGGGCAGGTACGGAGCAGAGCGACGGATGGAACCCGAAATGGGGGTTTGTGGAGATGGTTGTGGTGTCAAGAAGGAGAATCTTCATCTCAGTATAAAAGCCTGCCCACGGATGAGGCGATCTGATGTAATGCGACTGGATTGTGATTTACAGCAACGATGAGTATTACGACCGTGTTATAAGTGATACACATACGGCAAGTGATGATTAGAATGTACAGAAAAATGAGCAAGGTTGATGTATGTGTACAAAGGATGAGTGAATGTCATGAAAGACGAGATGGTGTATGTGGTAGGTCCATGGTGCCAACGGGAGAACCAAGAAGAGCTGCTCTTGCCTCATCCTGACTTTGCTTTGCCAAGAGACGGAAATTGTGAATCATGACTACTTCATCAAAGAAGGTATCGGACCATCCATCAGCCGCACACACGTCAAGGGCTGATGCACGGATCCTCATATCCCGGCCATCGCACGTTATCTTGCACAAGGAGGATTCCAAATTAGAAGAGGCAGAAGGCTGTGGGCTTTGCCGAGAGTCTCGAGCATCTTTCTGGCGCTGATTGGAAAACCAATTCTTGACTTGATGGTATTCTCTTGAAAGAGGGTAAGAGGATGGCTTGTGGGAGAGAGAGAGGGGGGGTGGACAAGTACCTCTGTATCATGATGCCGAGTTGGGCCACCCAGGCTTCATCTGGATAGGGGGTGATCTCGTCGTAAACCATCTGCATGACCATTCTCTGGCGGACCGTTGCGGGTGTCTTGCCTGTGGAGGGGATTGTGAGAGCGCGAGACTTGAGCTCGCGAACTCGTGCATCGCGTTCGGAATGGGGCTTTGGGGTAGGATGTGAGCCGGCGTGCTTCTGGACCTTTTTCCTGAGACTGTCATCGGAAGCACCACGGGCATGTGACTTTGATCGAGTGGAAAGAGGGACTGGATTCGGTCTAAACCTGAGGGAGGACTTGTCTGAGAGTAGAGTACGGTTTCTGAGGGACCGCCTGGAGAGGGTGTCGTGGAGAGATTCCTGGGATGAGCCGACGTGCACATCGACATCCATGGGGTCTTGCATGTCTACAGAGGCATCTCTGGAGGCTCCAGAGGACGATACAGGGCTATCGGCGGTGAGGCAGTCTTCCTGTCCATTGAAGGAAGAGAGGGCGTCTGGTGACGACAGAGTGGAAGAGCGGGAGGAGATGGAGAGAGCTGGGTGGGTGAGCATCATGTGGAGACGGTCTGCGAGGTAAAGGAGATATATGTACCTGGGAGGTGTGGACCCGGTGGACAAAGCGGTCAGAGGCCGTCGTATGTATGTAAATTACAACCCTTATCGACCCGTTTAGGTACAACTCTGAGCTCACCATGGCCGACAACGATCGCGCAAGGCAGCGCATCATCACCTCCGTCTTTGACAAGCGCAACGCCAACGCCGACGTCCCAGAGTCCTACGTCGCCCACATCAAGATATGGGAGGACTCGGGCGAAGGCCAGGGAAAGAAGCCACGCTACATCATCATCTCCCGTCTGTGCACCTCCT
>JBBPRZ010000052.1:0-15156 GCA_038093335.1 Boletus chippewaensis | reverse complement strand
GGGCTCAAGGCAAAACAACCCCACGGAAGGCAGTGAGGCGCTGGGCATACAGGGCCAAAGCAAGATGAATCAGCATATATCACTTCTTCAAACAATGTGTCATGTATACGCTTGAAGCACCATTGGACCTTCAGGCGCATGACACATGGGGTGCACTGCGTAATTGAACTGCCTTAATAATTGACTCATACCCTGCAGTCTGGACCTGTTTCCCCACAGGACAGCATGAAACCATCTCCTCATTGATGCTGCAGAGCACCTGGGATGCTCATGTTTCGTAACAGGCTGTGCCAGTGGTTATGAAATGCATTTCACCAACATCATACTCAGCTTTGGAAGGACAACTAAGAAGCCAACAGGTAACTTCCTCAAGATCCTTTACTGTTTTTGCAGGTGAGCTGTGGGAGGTGGCGTGCCGGAACTTAACCCAGACTGATCCATGGAACGTCTCATCTAATCCCAGGGGCGAATGGCTGATTGAATTTCTTTGTATGATTCCAATCTTGCTGGGCTCGGTCAGGAACCACATCACGAATAGCCTCTTGTTTGAAGGGTACAAGTCGACCTTTCAGCTGTATGTGGTATCTGAGGTGCATACCAGTGCTCTTCGTACAGCCTGGGGAATGTTTGCTGGGGATGTGTACCAGCAATAGCCTGTCAAAATGGCACCCTCCTAACAATCAGCAGGAAAAAGTTTTGCTGAACCACCGACCATGTTTGCTGGATCCACAATGTGAATGACTGAGTAAGTGCGGATGCCAGTCACCTTGACCAAGGATGTTCGCCGTTAGGTGTCCAGAGCATTGAAAGGTCCGCACCAGAGGAGGCATTGCTCATTGTTTAACAACTGCAGCCTCTAATTTGGCTGTAAGCCAAACAACCTAACACCAGTTAATTGCTGCCAGGTTGAAGCCACAGATAGTCCCCATTGTTTCATCTGTTTACACAGCCAATTATCCAAGTAGGTCAGCAGCATAGAGAGGTGAGCTGTCAACTGGACAGAGTTGCCCTAGATCACCAGTATGGATTGGTTGATTACAAACATCAACCAGGATGACCCAGCATATGCTTTTGCACTGCCTACTAACTGACCTCTACTGACACAGCTATGCTTCGCGCTATCTAGTGTGTCAAGCTGGCAAAATACTGATGCTAATTTCAACAGTGAATTGCCCTACAACAACATTGTTACTTGATTTGTGCCCCAGGGATGAGGCAGCGAAAGAAAGGGTCGAGGAGACCTTGCTCTGGTGGAACAGGTAAGTCTTTGATGACTGTTTGTTCACTAGCCTCAACAACACTAATTATTGAGAAACATCTTTGGACCTGAAAAGGTAGCAGAATATGGGCCACAGTGTTTGAAGAACACATCCATAACTAGCTAGTTGGTTAGTCAACTAGTCCATTCAATATATCAGCTTGTCAGCTTGTCAGTAAATAAGTACAGTCAGTCATGTCAATCTATCATTGATCAATTCATTCAGGCCTATCAGTCTTGTCATTGATCTAAATCACCCAGAAAAAATGTAGATTTCCTGATGTTGGAGATCAGGGGTGGAACAACTGTGGTTAAATCAAGCCCAAGAACACGAGTTGGTGACTGCAAGGTGATGAAAGGTAGTGTTAGATTGGGACAAAGAGCTGGGAGGGGACAGGCCATGATGGAAAGAAAAGCATTGCATGCAATATGAGAGAGATGGAATAAAGCCGAGTCACGAGTGCAAAGACGATCGCAAGATGGGAACAATGTGCGATCTGAGCAGTTGGGCTCCTGCTGTGGTAAGCGCATTATATTGTGAACAGTAGTCTACAGTGTCGAGTAAGGTTTGAGTGAGTCAGAGTTTGGCCCGAGGTTGCATGGATTTGAATGCCAACATCCTCTTGGGTGACTGTTCTATGATCAAGCATCTTCAAAGGCACATGGCAATCTTGCTGCATGGCCAGGGAAGTGATGAACGGGAGGTAGAATGGGCCACCGATCTGGGTGCGGAGGAGTTGGGGAGGAGTCCTTTGTTCGTGAGAGACAAACCATGGAGTACCATTTGAAACATAAAGGCCCTGAGCCATAAATCATTTTGTTCATCCTTTTGGTCAAAGGAGATACAAATGTGCCATTGCATTTGCGGGTTGACAGAAACAATGGGCATGGATGTAGATGGGGTGGTGGTTTCTGATACAATGTAATCTGAGATTTCTCACAAGTCATCAAGTTCGATACATGGTGGCTAACAAAGTACACAGAATTCACGGTATGCCATTAGCAATCATTTGCGAAGGGGTAAAGCGAGAGGAGAAAGGGCAACTTGGCTTGCTTGGGCCCTTCGGAAGGTTTTGGGGTGTCCATTGCAATATTGCACTGCAAAAAGGTGAGATGGTGGATCAGCTGACATCTAGTATCAACAGGCAGTGCTTACCTGTTTAATACTATGGATAGCTGAAATTTGGCGGTGGTTGGGTGATCTTGATGAGCTTGTATCAGCAATGTATTATGCCATTACCTTTATGTGGGGAGGAGATGCTAGGGGTACTGAATGCAATCACCTCAAACACACCATTCATGGGCCAGGTGAACACCATGTTTTATTCTGAATGGGCTTCTTGCAATTGTAACAACATATGTGAAAACTCCAACACATTCAAGGCCATGGTCGACTCATTGTCCATACCCCTGCCCATTCATTTTCGTGTCTCATCATCCTTATCCTCAGCATGTTGTACCCAGTCGCTGCAAAACTCTCCTGTTTCATAATGCACATTTCCCTTGCTCGAACCTACTTGAGCTATCTTTTTGTACACCACAGTACGGTGTTGGACAGTATCCTTCAGCATTATATGGAAAAGTATCTTGGAAAACCATTAATTAGGGTTGAGGGACTACCGACAGGTCATGTGTTCTATGCTCTATTGTCTTGCTGGCATGGACTATGGTGTTGCAGATGCAGATGACCATGATTTGACTGCAATTCACTCCCAATTTGGCCAGTCAGCTGTCATTGCAGAATCTCACTACAGTATGCAGGGCACCAATGCACTCACTACCATATCATCAATGCAGCAGTTTCTACCAGATGGCATGCTTGCCTTGGTTGTTCTGATCCATGTCTTCCGGAAAGTGTTGATCAAGCAAAAGATCAGGACAAATCCTTGCAACTGCTCAACACCCTCAAGGTGCCACTCTCATCGTGCATTCATGAAGCAGCACAGGAATGCATCCAGGGTTTATAGGACCGTTCTTTTCCATTGGACCAGTTTATTGCAGGGTTTTGGCTCTGACCTAACCTCCTATATCAATGCAATGTTTATCAGGACATCCCCCCCTGCTCCCTTTCAACTGTCCCCCCTTGTCATTCATCTGCTACTTTCCTCATACATCAAAGCTTTGTTTCCTGGTCAGGACTGTTTTTCATTTACCTCCCAACACATCCTCCCACAACCAGTCATTGGGTCATGTGCAGGATCAACTTCATGGCCAAGTGAATCAACATATTTGACAGTTTGTCCAAAAATAATCCATAGAACACTGAGCTTGAGGTATGTTTGAGCCCCAGTATGAAGCCAATTTGGCAATATTCATTGATACTGGTACAGCATATCAGGTGACTGATCAGACAGCTTTCCTCAATAGGCTTGAACAACATCAGAATCCCTTCTCGAGACATCTGAGAGTATGGATGGCCAGTGCTTGTGAGTGGCCACTATGCTTGCGGCACACGTGTACCATCACTCATACGAATTTGACTGAGAATGATATGATATGCTAGTGTTCCAACGATACCTTTACATACTGATAAGGCACATGGCATTGTAGTTGCTTAGAAATGACAAGCGTACAGTACAGTGGGTGTAAATGAATTATATCTATATCTTAGATCACCATATGGTCAGGCTCGATGCTGCAGAAAGTTTGGGCTGTTCACAACCAAGGTTCGGTCAGGTTCGATGCTGCAAGATAGACTGCCCAGAGCACAATGACTGATGATCTTTCAAGCTCAGTTAATATGGGGAAAGCTTTAGAAAATGTAGATGATTGAGTGGACCACATGCTCGAGCTAGTAGATCAAAGATACTTGACATATCATGTACCACACATTGTGGACCATACATTGGGTGGTGTTCTGAACCTTACCTTATCATTTAAATCATGTGTGTAGACCTGCCAAACATAGCTATGACAACTCCATGCCACTTATGCTATATGCATGTGTGTAATTCCTAGATACACATGTAGAAAAGTCCTGAATCTGCTGAGGATTCATTGGGCACTTTACATAGATGTCTATATGATCCTACAATACATAATGGATGCTCTGAACTTGCTGAACATCAATCTGTGTATATGCTAAACCCACCAATCATGTGTGAACATTACATTTAGTGAATACATTGCAATGCTCTCAGGCAACATCATTCCTGAATTGGCAATAGTATACTGCCGTCAATACCATCATACCCCTGATTGGAACAATAAATTCTGACATAGACAGGGCTTATAATAAGTTGTTGACATTGGGGTGTCCCTCAGAACCCAATCACTGCACATACCATGTCTCCACCATGAATTACCACATATTCCCATCTAAATGACCTAACGAAAAAATACCACTCTCAGCATCAACAGTGCACTCAAGTAATTTTACCACATACAGTGAACAACGACTGAGATGAGTCAGGTGTCAGTCAATGTGTTAGGTAAGTGGTTTGTATTACACGAGTTTCCCACCAGAGCACTGATGCTTGCATAGATTGGACTGACTACTAAGCCAAGGTGAAACCACTGACCTGTTTCTTTAATGCACAATTTGGGGGTTTGCCCCCTTCAGGCCACCCACATTCAACTTCGCCCATGGCATACTGGAGGAGGCAACAGAATGGTATGACAACAGGGATTGTCCATTCATTGGTAAGTCTTTACCATTCCATCATTTGAGATACTTTATTAGCATCCCAGTCTATCGCATTGAAGCACATTCATAGATGGTCTTCCAAGAAAATTGTTGCAGTAGCGAGGATCTGTGGTCAGACATGAGTCCACACAAGTTAGATGTGACCACTTATCTACTGCCATGGGGAGAGATCAGATTCATTATCAAAGTCAAGATATTGAATCCATCGGAGTGGATGTAGTACATTGATGACATCCCGAGCAGTGACATGAGGAGTTGCCAAATGAAGTCAAGAGTCAATTGATTCGATTCTTGTTTCGCAGAGATCAGCATTTTGAACATTTGTATGACACTCTCTTCAGCAGTTTCAGCGTACATATAGAAACCTACATAGCATTATGACATGTGAGTGATTTCCCATTGTCAATGTTGTTCATTGCATTGTATACCTCGATGATCCACAATCCGCTCATCCCAGGACACCTGATGAGCTCGCTTTCATCAGTTCCCTAAACATGCACCGCTCACCCAGATATTGCATACTCTGTTTGCCAACTCATCTCCTTTCACTTCTAATCCAGGAATCGTCCATTGAAACACTATCAAGCACTTGTTGCATACCTACGAGGATGGTAAGGAGATTGTTTGGTTGTACAGGCTTGCAGCCTAGCTTAACCACCGTTTTTGGTGGCTTTGTCCCTCTGCGGGGCAATGTTCACTCTGGGTCTCTTCGCCTGTGGCTCTGTCATTTTTTCCACAGCATTCAACATCCATCACTCTCCTGTACTATTCCTTACTGTTCTTATCGGCCTCTCATCTGCGGATCACACCTGGAATGGCTTTGACCACACAATGCATCCCTGTGGTCCCGGAAATTGTTTCAACATCTATAAACTTGGAAACCTCTACGGAGTGAAGGTGCAAAACTTGTTGCTCTATGTGTCTAGCACAATGCAATCGAGAGATACCAAGGTGCCTCTTTGTAAGACATCATCAGGTAGTATGGCAGGGCTGGAACTTAACTGCGTCCTGAAGCTATGCTGGCTACATACAGACTGCAACACTGACATTGAAATCTATGATTTGATGCAATCCCGTGAACCAAGGCCGCTCCCAGAACATGAGCTCCAAGTATTCAGACCTGATGACGAGTTTCATGTCTTCTGAGGCTGTGTGCAACCCCCTGGTATCCAATGGGATGATGTAAAGCATTTGCTGGGCATTCCCATAGTCCTGGATTGTGAGCAGATGTTCGCAGACAACCCCAAAGCAGATGATAACCTTCGTGAGACAGGGTACTATCCTGCACATCATCGCCAGCCAAGGCAGTGCTTAGATACCACCACAAACATCCTAGTGAGGTTCGACGTCCCATGACTGGATGTCAAAGGAGAAGTGGTTATGATACTGGTCGGCATGGATAGCGAAGGAAAACAAATGATGGGGCCCATTCCATTGTATCAGGAACCCTGCCAGTATATATCGGTGTCATATCTTGTACTTGTGGCGCATCCTTCATATGGTTCTCTTGTCGGCATGAGTTGGTGGACGGTGGCTTCTCGAGCTCATTGCTTCCTTTTGACAGTGCATTTCAACAGACTCAGGAAGGACATCTTGCACTGCGATATTAGTGAGGCGAACTACAATGTGGTACAGAGTTGCGCACATTATCCCTGAATGGCCTAAAGAGCCAGGAGCATATCCCAAATGCACAGGCATGCTGGGAGACTGGGGCTATGCAGAAGACCTTCATATATCAGCCGAGGAGAGGAAGGGATGTATTACAGTGAGTGTGTTGCAATTGAGACCAAGAGTCCGCACTCCATGGCTTTCCAGGGTACTTTCCCATTCATGTTCATGGCCGGCGAGCTATTGTCCAATGATGGCAGGAAGCGCAAGGTCATTCACCAAGCCCACCATGATCTTGAGTTGTTCTTCTGGGTTTTGTGGATCATCTGCGTCAATATGAATGGCCCTAGGCTACTACTACACACATCGAATCTGGAAAGACGAACTAGAAAATCTCACGAAGGAATTGCTTTCTAACACCCCTGAGTCTGGCACTGCCATCCATCAGTCTGCCTCGTGATCAGCAGCAAAATGTAATACCGCCCCTGCCAACCCTACCAACCCCACTCTTTGTACACCACAACTCCTGCCAGCTCCCACTGCATCCAAACCCCTGATCACCATTGTTACTGTGCGCCAGCAATATGCCCGCCGCATTCCTGACCTGGCTACCTGCATTCCAAGTAATGGCGGAAGCCAACCACCCAATATTCCGAGTCCGTGGTTTTATGACTGCCTTTCTCCATACTTCCACAATGCTGGCCAAAAAGTTCAAAGATGGATTTATGAAGCTCCGCGAGCACTTCGCACAGGATACAAAGAAGACACTGATCACACATGCAACATTTCTTACGATCTTGAAAGATATGCGTGACAGCATCCCAGCAGGGATGGACTGTCACTCCAAAGGTTATCACAGAAGTGTGATCATGTTACGAGACTTTACTATGGTTTGGTGGGATTCAGGGGATTGCGATTTCAGCATTGGATGGATTGCAACCCAGGAAATCAATCAACAACAGTACCTCTGCCAAACGCCAGGCAGAAACCTCTGCCTCCAGATCAGGCAACAAGGAACTGTGTAGCTCTGGTTGCTAACATCTTCTTGTGACCCCATTTCTCTTGCAGTCTTTCCTCTCTTCCCCGTCCCCCCTGCCCAACTGTGCTTCCTTGACGTTCCACTTCCTTGCATGTTGACTTTCCATCTTTTTTTTTCACCGTCACCATCTCCTGCTCAGAGTATCACTCTACTCGACTTCAGTGTATGAGTTTTCATTGTCAAACAACGGCTCTGGAACAGGAAATTGATTGGGACTGGACTGTATCAAGATATACTTGCATGCTGTTTTGACTGTATGATTACAATGCTTGACAAAAATGCATGCTGTTCAACCACTTGCATGTTTCTCCACATACTATGAGCACGAAGACACTGTGACACTTGCTGAGTACGATCTCAAAGCTCCAAGAGTTGAGCATCACATTCATCTTGCAATTGGGGAAGTGTGGCTTGTTCAATAAATCCTCACAGGGAGGACTATTCAGTGGTACCATTCACGATTCCAAAGTGTTTTCCATGTAGGCACAAGACCTGGACGGTAAGTTGGCATGTGCTTACATCCCAGAATACAGAATAGCCAGTATATACACCTTTAATCCATGAGGTCGCTCAAAGTGTTCAACCTCAGATGAATTGACATCCATGCTCGAAGACCAGCACAAGTCTTTGGCAATAGGGTTTGCGTGCATGGAAGTTTTTGCTATGACTAAGTGGAATCTGTTCAAAATTCTGTGGAGTCAGGCAGTTGAATAAGTAAGTATTTTGCTTGCTCTCTTGCACACCAACTCACCTGTTATCAGTCTACACACCAATGTGCCTTTTATGGTTTAAACTGGAACATGCGACAATCACTCCTTTGGTTTACATTACACTGTGGTCAAACTATAAGTGTACTGAATGTGTTTCATTAATGAATTATTGTTCTCAGTAGCATCATAATGTTGCTGTTCAATCACATTGCTTGCAGATCCAGGTGTGCCCAGAGGATGGTGGTATACACATACAAACAAGGTAATGGTCCACTGCCATTACCTAATCAGGTTTGTATGGACAATGCGATGCATCAAAAATTTTATAACACTCAAGCCATTATATGTGTTGCACCACCACATCGGCCTCCTGTATTTCCCGCCTCGGCAACTCAAATATCAATATGCCACGATGGTTTGCATATACATATGGACCTCGACACTGTTCGATGCATGGGTATGAGGTATGCATTCACACCTGCAGTTGCATGAGGTATTGGAATTCACCTCTATGGCCTTGGGAGTACATGTCCATGCCATCCTGCATCGCACAGCATCCACAACGACTGCTCCGAATCCTGCCCAGGGTATTTGGTCTTCACTAAAGGAGCCTATCAATCTCAAAAGACACAAAATCCAACTAGGGCGGAGATACTCCAGCATCTCACTCTGCAACATGAGATGTCAGAGCTTCAGCATCTGGAATTGGAATTGGAACCCGACTCACCTATGGATCAGACCACAATTGTGTATGTATGACATCCACATATCTTTTACTCCACCAGGTATTTTCCAGTCCTCTTGGAAGAACAGGCTGGAAAATTAATTGTATCTCACACACAACATGACCTCATCAGCAAACCTACATTTTTTCTGAGTTATCAACATCAATGATCTTTCTGAATTGTCTGACATGACTGACAGCAGTACTGTCAGTGCTTTCAGTCTCTCAGTTCATAAGTAATTCATTTCTATCAGCATCCTCAGGGCTTTCAACATATCAGTTTATCAATTAACCAGTGACATCAGTCCCATTAGTTCACCCAGTATGTCAATTGATCATCTGGTCAGTCTTGTCAGTCTTGTCATCTCACCAGTCAGTCAGTCAGTCAACCAGTCAGTCACTCATATCAGTCTATCAGCCAGCCAAGTTGTCAGCCAATTCAGCCAATTCAGCCAATCAGGCCATCAGTTCACCAGTTAGTCATTTCTATCAGTCATATCAGTTGATTAGTTGGTCAGTCAGTTAGGTTTGTCAATTTTGTCAATTTGTCAGCTAGGTAGTTGGTTAGTCAACCAGTCCATTCAATATATCATTTTATCAGCTTGTCAGTAAATCAGTTCAATCAGTCAGGTCAGTCTATCAGTAATCAGTCCATTCAGGCCTGTCAGTCTTGTCATTGATCTCAATCACCCAGAAAAAATGTAGGTTTGCTGATGTGAGTCTTTCAATCACCAGTGGATCAGCCTCATGTTCAGATGCTGGCTTATCTAGCAACTCACCAGTTTTCCCTGGGCCCATACCGTCCAGCACCGTAACACTGGCCAATGGAGCTGGCTCCCCCTGAACCTCTACAGCTATGGGGGATTCACATTGACATTGGACAAGCGTGCATCAGAGATACGAGTGCTCACCTGCTGGCCCCTTGAACATGACGATGCCATTGGGCATGCTGTGAACCTCTTGAGCATGCTTATTCCCTCGGTCCCTCCTATTCACCGAGGCTGAACACTGGCGGAAGGGACAAAAAAGCTTCCCGCCCTCCAAGCGGAAATGAAGCTTCATACCGCCTACCTCAAAAGAGACAGGGGTGGGGTGATAGTTCTAGCCGTGCTTTCTTCCAGGCGCTTTACTAGGAGCAAGGCAACCAGGTACCAGACACAGAAGAGTAGCAGACGGTTCCAAGGAGGACATTGATTCTAGCAGTATGGAATGCAAGGCAGGAAAGGCAAAGGTGTAAAGGGTTTGCGAGAAAAATGGGCTCCTGACTTCCCCCCCGTTTCCCCTTTTATTGCTTTCCCCAGCGCTGTCTAGCTCTAGACCCACCCAGAGCCGAAATGTTGCTCTCCCTTGGCTCTGCTACTGAATATTGGACAGCCGGTAATTCATTGTGAAAGGGATGTAGCAGCAGTCTTCCTTCCCTGCGCCAGTCACTACCCATCAGTTGCCCACTTAAACCTGGGTGTGGCGACCACAAGCCACCACCTTACATGGGTTGAGCCTCCCTTCGACGAATTGATTCAGAGTGTGCCGTAACATAGGCAAAAGCATCTCTCCTTCGTCGACATCCTGACAGTCTTGCCAATCTAACTCATTGACAACTCTTTTTTCACCAAGGGTTAGCTCATTGTGACCTCACTGCTATCAACCAGAGGTATACAAGGATTATGGCCTAACAAAGAATATTGAGAGCAATAGAGACTCGCTATTCACCAGCATGTTTCAGACTTGATTGAAGCAATTGATTGGCATAGGACAACAGATGTCCAGTGCATATCACCCGCGCAGACAGACAGTACAACTGAGCATGTGAACTGCACAATCAGGCAGATGTTTCATTGTTGTATTGGGGGCCTCAACAGAAAGATTGGGTTGCAAAACTACCAGCAATCAAATTCATGATCAATTCTGCATGGTCTGAGTTGACTGGGTACACACCATTCTTTTTAAACTCAGGAAGGATGCCCTAGAAACAATCCAACCCAAGAGAAGTAGAGTACCCAAGCATACAGACCTTTGCTCTGCACCTGAAGCATGCCATAATGGCAGCACATGATGCTATGATAGAAGCACAGGTAAAACAGACCCAAGCAGCAAATCGAAAGCGACAAGAGGCACCATTCAACTCATGTATGTTTCCACTAAGAATATGGCACTGCCAAAGGGCCTTGCTGACATGGTGATTTGGGCAGAGGAACAGGCTATACTATCAGTAAATCAAGAATATAATGCATATGTCACTGCCAGTCTCACACATACCAACACCAACCCCCTCACATTTTGGGAGTTGGAGCGAGAGCGCTACCCAACAATCTTTTGAATGGCAATGGATTACTTGCTGATTCAACCATCTTCGGTTCCATGTGAGTAAGCATTTTCATCCAGTGGCCTGATGGATACAAAGCAGTGCAACTGGATCAACCCTCTCCTCATGGAGGCCTTACAAATCCTCAAGTCCGCACTGAAGGGAGAAAGGCCAAGTCTCAAGTGGTGGTTGATGTCACAACAGGGGGTGCTGCGTGATGAGGACAATAGTCAGATTCTCGTGACTGTGATCCTGGGAGATGGAAATGGAGTTGATGAGGTATTAAGGGATATTGTGGCTTAAGAAGGAGAATCGTTACCGGACCTTGTCAACCTCTCTATTTAATAGTATTGTTCATGTTCTTAGTACACTCAGAATACGTGTTTTTTTAGTACATTGCACCTTGGCAAAAAGTGCATATGACATGAGACGGTTAGCCAACTCGAGTCAGTTACAGGTGGCTTAGTTGATTATCGCCGAGCTGGCGGTGTTACTGTAGTTTACTAATTTGGGTTACGGTTAGCAAATAACACATGACTGGCTTAAAGCAGTTAGAGCTGCAAGCTGCAGCAACACTATAGACTTGATGTGCCAAGTTCCAGATCTTGAGACCTTCACCCTGTAATGCCGAAAGATGATGCAGGCCAATGACCATGAACAAATCAATGATTTTAGGGTTTTTGGGGCTGGATATGAATCCCCCAGGTAGTACATGTGTCTTACGATAATGCTTGTTTGGAGCGAGATTGATGACAACCCAGATGTACAGCCAGCAATCAGAATGCTTTGGCAATCATATCTTCAAAGTATGTGTTCCTAACAAGGTTGACAAATTCTAGGGTTTGCCGAATCTTTGGTAGGATCACTGAGCATGTCTTCCATCATAATTAATACCACGAAGTGATATACACATGCAGACAAAATGGCTTGCATCAGAAGATAAACAGCCCATGCAAAGGCATGAGAAGTTGCTTTCATGCGGACAGCAGCATGAATGTTAGCGAGCATAACAACAGGAGGTGCATTTCCTTATTTCCTGAGTTCATTGTCAAATCTGTCTTATTGGAAGCTCTGATTATGCCAAGGAAGGAGTGGCCATTAGATAATGAACTCTAAAGGGATAATAAAGTTTTCAGTTTCATCTCACAAACTCTAATGCTGTATCACACCTTATTTTCCATGTACCATCAGCACTCATGAATTTGCCATAGACACATTTATGACCAGTAGCTCACTACTCGAACTGTGATATGAATCAATGTTCATGTATGAGGCAAAATCAGGGTTGCTGAAAAGATACTGGACAATCTCAAGCTCATTCCGCTAATACAGAATGAGTGGTTGTTTTGTCTTGTATGGTCCCACTTTGATCTCCTGGCAGTACCAGTGTGGAACTTCTGGCAGACCCTTGATTTGTCGCTGTAAATCCTATGCTGTATGAAATGAAATCAGATAATCTAAATTCTACAAGTTTGTGAATATCTGCCCCGGGTATTATGTTTAAGTTTACTTACTTGTTGCAAATGGAAGTGAAAAACTCAGCTCATTATTCAAAGGTGTAGACCACTGACACTGCATAATGCCTGCAGCTGAGCTTGGGACAAAGCGAAGAAAAAAACTCAGCTCCATGAATTCCCATACAAGTTCAATGTGTCGTAACACGCATTGACCAACCACATCCCCTTATCCTACTCCAATCATCATCAACACTATTTCCCCTCATCAAATCATCATCATGTGAAGAATCCTATGGGAGAGTCATCGCTGTTCTTTGGTAAGTCATGCTACCTTCATCGATCTGCACAACATTGACCATGCCTGTACATACATTGTTCGTCAGCCATGCGTGTTTTGTATGGGAATATACATTACATACCTTCAACACTCATGAACATGATGTAGTCCTTCTTGTCACTGTCAATCAGCTTCTATGTTTTCATCCTTTTTGTAATGCTAGATTATTAGAGTTAGTCTCTTTTGATATTGTAACTATGTTGAATGATACACTTTCATGTCATCTGCACAGGAGAATCAGCATGTGTTCAACCAGATCTTCAGCTGTGTCCCTCATCCCACACTTCAACAGTTACGTGTTTGTATAATCAATGTCAGTCACACACCTTGTCAGTCCATGTGCCGTCATCCAACACATATATCTGCTTGACATTCACAAACCAGTAGTCCATGTCAGAGAATTGTTTCTTGCTTCGTTGATCCCATGTCCCTGCATGATGGACACGTACACTAGAGAATAAGGTGTGAAGAAGTAAATACAGGTCATATCAGTGTATTAGCCAGGCTCCTACCCATCCGCTATTGGAGAGAGAGAGGGGCGGCATCTAAGAGTCCACACGCAGATTATCTAATCACCTTTCACATTTAAATACCGCAACTTTGATCCCCACTCTATCTCCATAACGGCTGGAAGAAAACATTCGTCAACACTGCGCAGCCACCCCTCGTGACCAGCAGTATTTGAAAAAAATACAAGTTGCATGTACCATAGACTAGGGTTAAATAAAAATGTTTTCATCACCTCATCTTGCCTACTACTGTGCTGTCACCGATATGGATCGCTACCTCGACATCTTCACTGGCGACATCTTTCTTTCCCAATTCTTGCTCACTATCTTGAACTCACCACAATACCACAACCACCCGAGCACCTGCGATGTCACCGCCGCAGCCCCTCTCTGCACTACTTAAGGTCTCGCACAATATGGTTTTGGATTGGGCTCATATGATGGTCCGGATGCAATATGCACAAGAACTTCGTGATCTTGGGTTAGGTGAGCATGATTGGAAATTCAATGCACTTCATGCGAGAGGCGAGCAGGTCAAGTGCTTTCAGATTGGTCAGATTGCTCACAAGATTGAACAGGATGCCCTGAGACTGTGGATTCTGCTAGAGGACCTCCTGGCAAGAGCTCAAGGCCCAAATTCATCAAATATGGTAGCAACAGAGGTTGCCGGAGAACTGGATGAGGATGATGAAGAGTCGGAATATTGGAACCAAGTGGACGATGTTGAAGGGATCATGGAAGGCATTGTGGGCACCAATGTGTCTGGAGCGGCCTACCTCACATCCTGGCAAAAATCTATTATCCAACTGGTGTGTAGATTAACATAGTCCGAAAAATCTCACTCAACGTGTGAGCGGACACAGTGCAAAGTCGTTGTCATTTTGTTGATGAAAAAAACTGTGAATCAGCAGTCAAACTCCCTAGCAGGCATGCTTGGAATCTTCCTCCACTCCACACACGCACCTGGAAGGTGATAGAGACCATTTCACGGATGGATCTCTCTATGTTTGTTGATTCAATTCACGATGCAATTCAATCACTATCCATACAATCTACATATGCACTACAGAGGCTTGGGCAGACTTTACTCGCTGCATATGCCTATGATAACTTCGACGTGACTTACAAACCACTTGTTCAGACTGTAGAAAAGTCCACCGACCCGCTGAAGCACTTAACATCAGGTTTACTATTCCCATTACAACATGGTGTAACCCGAAATGATCTGAAGTGCTCATCTGAGCTATGGCAGACGTCCTGACTCAATCTGCATGCAATACAAGACCCGAATCAGCATATAACATGGTGGGACATACAGTCACTACATATCAAGAACTCTCCTGGTACCCCATCCGATCGAGAACAGTTCAATGTGTGGAAATTTCTCCATGATCTTTGTCACCACGGCCCTTCCTATTTTGCTCGATTTTGCTCACAGCTGCACAACCCTGATGCATCAGCAAACCTACATTTTTTCTGGGTGAGTTAGATAAATGACAAGACTGGCAGGCCTGAATGGACTAATCAATGATAGATTGACTGAACTGACTGAACTGATTTACTGAC
>JBBPRZ010000051.1:0-15233 GCA_038093335.1 Boletus chippewaensis | reverse complement strand
ACCATTTCACTAGTAACTGATCCCTAATCAGTTACCTAGTCCTTGTCTTATCTTATCAAGTCACATGTCTAGTCACGTGACCAGTCACATGACCTTATCTCTCTTATCTCGGCTGTGCACCTCATGTCACACACATGTTATCCTCATGCTCGCCTCATGCTTTTCCACTTGACTCACTTTTCCTTATCATCCAATCATATCGCAGCATCTTATCTAGGCAGTGCTTATCTGCTAACTCATGGCTAACTCATGTTTCCCAGTCTACAACATATTAACTCTTTATAGATAGCTTAGCTAACTACATAGCTATGCGCAGCTTGGTCTGTGCCCCTATTCCAATAGTACAAATAGCTGATCTTGTAGTACTTAGTCTCTAGTCTAGTTCTCTTGTTATTTCCCTTATTCTTACCATTGCTATAGACTCCCTAGAAGGCTTCACAACCTTCCTAGGTCATTGCTCATTGCTCTATTGCTTCACCTTAACAACTGGAACCCCTATAGAGAGTATAGTAAGGTTTGGTTGTTACAGGATTCACACTCATGACCAGGCCTCAACTCATGTATGACATACATCATGAGCTGTTGAGCATCTCGGTTAGTCAATTCTTCACAAACATTAACAATCACCTTACCAGAGTATAGCACTTAGCCAATGTAGGCAATACCAATTACCAACAATTCATGAAGCAACACAGCCTGATATAGAAGGTGATGTTGTCGTCAACAACCTTGACCATACTCTGATCAGTACCTCCTATGCATTGATCAATGAAGTGGAACATAGGACTTACTCAGTCTCAGCCTACAGTACACTAATAAATGCGTTGACTCCTGGTACTAGCAGGACAGACTATCAATCTTTCAATTCACATATTGATAGGACAATACATACCAATGATGGTCCAAATACCCATCAAGGACTCTACTTCCCATTCTCTTACAGCTCTCTCACAGGTGCAATTGGCTAGAGACCTACAAATATATTAGGACTCCATGACAATACATTACATAGCTTAATCCTTGGTTCATAACGAGTAAAAACTATCATACCTTGTTTCCAGAGCAGGCACGATGACAAAGAGGGAATCAACAACAACGACAAAGAGAGAGTCAATAACAACAACAAAGAGGGAGTCAACAACAACAACAAAGAGGGAATCAACAACAACAACAACAAAGAGGAAGTCAATGACAGAGAGGGACAACTATGAAAATGACAAAGAGTCAATGATAATGATGATGATGATGACAGGGCATAGAGAGATGAAGGGGGGGGAAGACGTGAGAGAAAGATCGTCACTCACCCTGGTCTTATAAACAACTAGCGACGCTTGGCAAGAATGTTATCTGGAATGTTCTGCCAATTAAGTGAGACTTCCACCGATTAAGCGAGCAGTTTCCAGGGACTCCACCCTGTCATCCGTGTGAAGGATGCCCGGACCTTTTACCCCTTGCAGGAAGTGCATGCTGTAAGTCTTCTCCACGGTAACAGGGGAGCACAAACTTGTTGGTTTCTTTGCTGTTGGTGATGTGAATGGTCATGAAGGCAACTCTTTGGTCAGGTTTTCTTTGGTCTACTGGTTTCAGCCAATGATTCCATTGCAGTTATTGATTTGTTGTTTAAGTCTGATTTCCGCTCAATGTCCCTGATGGTGGCGTTGTTAGTAACATCTAAGGTGATTGGGACGAACTCTGCTATCAGCTTCTCTGTTTCGTTGATGATGTTGGCGTCGACATTGAATTTAGATATGAACATTTTTGTGTTTTGTGGTATTTTGAGCCAGAGTGCTCCTCCAGCTGTATTCATTTCGTATTGTATGGTGTCCTCTTGGACCCGATGTGTGCTAATGATTTCAGTGTTGTCCGGGAGGTTTACACACTCATTTAAAGCAAGATTGTCTTTTACCACCAGCATCCTCTCATTCAGGTCTTGGATGTTTTCCAATTGGTATTTGATCGTGATTTGTTTCATTTTGGCTTCATTTCTTGCAATGATGTCCATGTGTCGAGTTGGTAAGATTGCTTGGGTAATTGCCACATATATTGGTTTTGCTGCAGTGGTCGCCTCATTTCTGATTATGTTGGTGGTTTCACCAAGTTTTTCTACCATTTCTGTTATCTTTTTGGTGGCATCTGTGAGCATATTGATCTTTCTTCTTGGTTGCCCATTCATTCATCCATTTGTTTGAGGTGGTTGGTTATTTCTTCTTGCTGTGAGTGGTTTATGTCTATGAGGGTTGAAGAGTTGTTGTTAGTGAGGTTCTGTAGGCATATACTAATTGCTCTTAGGATAGTTGTATGGGTCACCAGTATCTTGGAGCCTTGAATGCTGAGTTCTGTTATTGTGCGAGCAAGTGTTCTGATATTGATTTCTTCATTGTCTACTGTTTTGAGGCTGTTTGCTTTGAGTGTTGCAATGGCTTTGTCTAGTGTTTTGGATCCATCTGTCGATTTGAGCTCTTGGGTGAGTTCTTCTTCCATTTTGTTGTGTAATATAAAGGATCATTTTCCATCCAGTTTTGCTTGGACGGAGTGGATGCCCTTGACGGTCCTAGAGTGGAGGCCGTTATGGGCATGTTGGTAAGCTTGCCATCTAGCCTGAGGTGGCAGAAGTCAAAGAAATTCTCAGCATAGAAATATGGTATGAGAGCAAATCAGATAATTAGGTGGTAGAAATGATGGGAGGGGTTGAATGGTTGTTTTTTGAGGGGCTTTTGTGGGTTTTTGAGTGCTATCTTCGCTGTAGGTTGGTCTGGCAGTGTTTTTAGAGCTGGAGTCCTTGGGGTGCCACTGTGGGAATGTTATGGTACAGGTCCAAGGGCCTTTTTCAGCAGTGCAACATCACTCATGCTTTCCTCGTTAGCATTTTGCAATGTACTAACCAATATTTAACTCCTGATGAAGCAGATGACACTCAGGAAGTACTCTTGGAATGGCTGGAAGTGCCCCATACAGTGGTAGTTCAAGTTTATTGTGTACATGTATACTGTATATCAATTTTGTGGCTTATACTATTTCCACTTTTGAGTTCTCACCCCTACTTTTATGTTCACACCATATACAGGCTCTGGGCAAAATGAACTGTATTTATAATGATTGACTGTTTGCCCTGTCATCCTTGGATGCTTGCTGATTGCATTGCTTTGTCCTCCTCCTCTGTAAGGTTGCTGTTCTATTAGCTGTTGAACATAACATGGGCTTCCATTTTGCATGATGTGTTACAACTTGTCACACTATGAAATTGTATAGTCCAAGACTTGCCTCAGCCCTTGAGTGACAAATAACCACTATCAATGGTAATTCATTCACACAGGTGTGTCTCAGCTGCAGTTGCACTTTCAGTGACCTTGTTGTGTTTACTTGCCATGAGAAAGATTGCAACAAAGGCAAGAAGGGACTTCTCAGTGCCCTATCAAAGGCAAAAGAAATCTATTGAACCAAAAAGGCTAGACTGATGGGTACTGCTAGCCTAAGTCTGGGGTGAGAGAACATTGAAACTGGGTTATCAAGGTCCTTCAAGCAAATGGTGTCGCTTTCATGTGATTCTCATGCTGTACATGAACTACTAGTAGCATGCTTTAGTACCAGTCTGATTACTACTCTTCCAGATGGCACATTTGAAATGACAGTCGGTGAATGATGCAATACCTCTGGTCCAGCACAGGTTGTGGTGGACAGATCACAAACTATCATTATGATTTCAAGTCCTTCTTCTGGAATGCTTACAACCACTGCCTCCTCCCAGAGCACCCTCAGATTCACAAACAGCTTCAATTCCTTCCATCCCAAGGACATGTAGTCCATCTTCATTCCAAACATCTTGTCCATGCCCATTGAGTCATCACCTCAAACTGTCTTCTCTTCGCTATGCAGGGTGTTCAAAACACCAAGACACAGATGAACAAATTTGGGTTGTTCTGTGTATACAATGCTGACTCTTTGTCTCTCCATGATCCAGAAGATCCCTATTTGGTGGAGCACTCATGCTCACCTTGTGTTAACTTGGAATTGTCTCATATGGAGCCATTTAACAAACCCTCTGATAATCTGTATCACCCATATCCTAATGAGACTTTGATGCACCTTGAGATTGGTACTGGAACCAAGGAGCCCAGAAATCGAAGGAGAGTTTCAAACAGTTACTTGGTATCATCTGTGACCCTATATTTTCACCATCAACTGTGTCACAGATCCCATGGGATGCCATTGACAAGCGATTTGGAAAGAATTGGTTGGATGATGATCCAGAGTGGCTGAATCAGGATGATGACTGGAGATGTGCTTCCATAACAATCACTGTGCCATTCCATAGTTGGTGCAGCAATCCAGGAGCTAAATATTACACTGTTGATGGATTTTACCACTGTTCCATTGTCTCAATTATCAAGGAAAAACTTGTGAATCCAGCCCATGCATCATGTTTCCACTTCTACTATATGAACTGTGATGGCAACCACCCCACAAAGACCATGACATCAAAGTACATGGTAAGCTTTTCACTTCTACTACATTTTTCAAGGTGAATAAGCACTTCAAGCATTGCCCCCGGAACCTGCCTCATGTTGTTGTGGTGCTCACTATGTTTTGGTCAGATGCAACCAACTAAGCTGACTGCCCATCAGCAAATCACCCCCTATATGTACATGGCTGTACAGATCTGTACAGGCAAAATGACACTTGTGCAGAAGTTAGATGATATACAATGTTTGTATGACTTGATTGTAGGGTCTATCAACACAACATGATCAAGCATAACATAAGCTAATACCATTTTTTAATTGTATAATCACATATGGACCTGTACAATCACATACAGGTCTATACAGATCTGTAAATAGACAACTATATTGTCTATGTAGAAGTCCAAATAGCTGTGTATAAACTCTGATTCCATTACAGGTGAGACACACCTAGCTAAATCATAGACAGTAACACTTTTATTGAATCAGACAATACCAGAAAAGAACTGAAAATCATATGGGAGCAAGTACACATTCATTATCATCACCTCTCTGTCTCGAAACTTTCTTAAGTCCACACCTAGTAGTGCAAGAAGTTAACACAATTTCCATGGTCAAGGAAAAGTACTTACCTTGCCTTCTGGGCCCACTCTCTAACTGTTCATGAAAGATGGGCCCACCCTTCTTGTCTTGAAGAACTTGTCCTATTATGCCATGAAATTGTTCATACTCCCTAACATCTACACTCCACTTAGTTTTCCCAGCTCATGTTATAGATAACAAGGGGTCACTGATAACCTTCCTGGACTTAGCCAAGCAGGTCAAAAGCTAAAGGGAAAGGTAAAAGGATGCAATATGTTCAACTGTAAAGGGATTCAAACGTGAGTTGAACAACAAGAGAACAAGAAACGGGGGGTCTGAGGCTCCTAGACAAAGTCCAAGACTTCAGATGGTTGAGATATGAAGGTTCAAGGACATCCAAGAAAAACCTGAGTGTTGGATTGCAAAGGAAAAAATGTAGAGATTATAGGACTTGAGTACAAGCATTGGTAAGTCATGCAACGGGCACTGGACTTCATATTGGAGATGAGAGAGATGACATGAGCAAAAGATGTATTTGAAAATCCAAATATAGATATTTTATAGTCTCAGAGCATACTCCAGACTTTGATGACAACCAAGGACAAGGTAAATAAAGAGATGAAACAAACATAGAGTATGAGACATCATGGACTTTGACTATGGTTCACGTGACATGTCATTCCTCAAGTCTGAGGACAACATGTTTCAGATTGAGCATAAGATCACCACCAGCAATTAACCAATAATAGAACACCTGACATGATCCAAATGGACATCGGACATAGGACATGGCTCAGACTTGCAATGCGAGGTCTCAGACTTCGATGTGCATCTGGACTTGACTTGGACTTAATGAATATGCTTCGGACTTTGATACAATGTGGTGAACTTAGTGTTGGGAACTGATGATGAGTGATGAAGTGGCTAAATGGTGTCATACCAGGTCTCTGTAATGCTGTCAACATCTCGCATGTAAACTTTGTAATGCCATGTAACATGCTGCAGCAGCAATGAGGGCAACAGCAGTAGGAGGTATCATATCTTTGAACTCATATTTCTGAGTAGCTTTTGACTCCTTCCATAGTATGCTTCAGCATACATACTTAGGCAATGTCATGGGTTGGAGTAACCCATTGTAGAGATCCGTGTATCTCTAGGTTGATATTCACACTTTTGGCGATCTTCCACCATATCCTTTGTCCTCATCCATCCATCTATCCAATCCAGAACCTGCTCAGTCTCTTTATAATAGACCGTATAGTTCATAAATAATCCAGTAGTGGTTTGGTAGTAGTCTGGTACAGTCCGGTGCCGTACTCCGCTATACCGACCAGGATTACATAGGAAACGACTCATGTATCTCTAGGTTGATATCCCTCCTTTTGGCGACATTCCATCATGTCCTATATCCATCCATCCATCCAATCCAGAATTGGTCAGTGCTTGTTCTCTCTTTTCATATAGTCTGTGGATAGTCCGTTAGTAGTCCGGTAGTAGTCCAGTCCAGTCTGTGTTAGTCCGCTACCGTAGTCCGCTAGACTGACCCGGATAACATTGGATTCAACACTGGACATGCTGGTCTTCGGACTACTAGTAGGCACTCCGGACTTATAGTAAACCTTGTCCCTACAGTCTCGGGTTTGCCCAGTGACTATAAACTCTGTATCCTGAGTCTTAATTGACAGTTTTCATGTGTTTTCCGCATACTCCCATTGTCTGTTTGCCGTTCTATGAAGTCCCGTGTGTCTGCTATCGTTCCCCATCGTTCCTAAACTTGTTCCTCATATTTCTGAACTCCTTCCGACCTCCAGACCGCCTCCTCTCCATTTTCCAAATTTCTGGACTAACCTCCAGACTGTTTCCCTTGACATCTGGGGATACTCTGACCTTCCTAATAGTCCTCTACAGTTCCCTGGCATTCCCCTGGGTCGAGACATACTCGCACCCACATTTCTGAGATAGTCCTGTTGGCCACCATACCAGGGACATCTGTTACTTTACATCTGGAGCCCACCACGAGGGGGGTTCAGTGGAACACTTGCAGACAACTTTATTTTCAGGTCTAGACCCTTTCCCTACTTGTCCTTCATCTTTCCACCACAGGGACTGCTTCCACCCTTATCTGGCCATCTCCACCTGTCATAGCTTTTTAGAGTTTTCATCTCCGTCAAATCCGTTACCATCACAACCACCACCAATACATCGTATTTTCCTCATCATGTAACATCCTGACACTGCTCACACTCCGCCGTGACTCATTTCAGACTATTTCCGGACTATTTCCCGGACTACCTCCAGACTTCTTACCGCTCTGGCCACTCCCTCCATCCATCCTATTCTGATACCCCATGGCCCTTCCACCTTGCCGACCATTCCATAGCTCTCCTGATGCACCTCGCTTCGATGCTTCAAGTCCTTCCCACCTTCCTGGTTTCCTTGAGGATGTTGATTTCCTCGGAACCGGACTTCGTTTAGACGCTGCCGGAAAGATCAAGCTAGCGATCTACTATGCTCCCCTTGACGACGCAGAACTCTGGGAGCTTCTTCCAGAAGCATCCGCTCATATCCTGGACTGGAACATATTCGTGTCCGCAGTCAAGAAGTGTTACCCAGGATGCGAGAAGACTGATCGTTATTGCCATGCAGATCTCTACTGGTTAGTTCAGGACTTCTGGACTAAGTCCATGTCGACCCTAGAAGCAGTTGGACTCTATTACCGCCAGTTCTGAAAGGTTGCCTTACCCCTCGTCGCATCCCATTGCCTATCAGACCTCAAATGCGATGACCTTTTTATGTCTGGATTTCTGGACTCTGTAATGCTTTGGATTCGTCACTGGCTGTCCATAGTCAGGTCTGACATACACCCCTGTGATCCCTACCCTATGTCCGACGTCCAGGACGCTGCTGTTTTCCTCCTTTCCAGGTCTTCCTCTTATCCCTTGCCTTCCCTCTCACCACTAGTCGATCTATCCGTTTCTCAATCTGTTCCACCTCCAGTGCCTGTTTCTTGCATTCCGCATCTACCTAGCACTAGTCCACTGGTACCAGCATCACCTATCTGTGTCGAACCGATGCTGTTGTGAAGTCCGAAGTTTTTACCCTCTCAGGTCTGGACTAAGCCCTGTGCATTCTGTGATGAACCCAGACATGCTATTTGGAGTTGCACACATGCAGACACATATATACAAGTAGGAAAGATCATCCAAAGCGCTGACAAACGACTTTATTTTACAGATGGAACTCCAATCCCTCACCTGCCTGGAACTCATTGTATCAAAGAATGCATTGACCGTCTACTAGCCGAACGAAGCATGGCACCCTCATCCACTGTTCCTCACACCTCTCCCTCACTGCCGCTGACCGCTCCTCTACCTGTTCAAGTCTGGACTGCTGCTTTCCAGTCCTGGACACCGTCTAGTCCGCCTGGACTTCATCAGACTATAGTCTGGAGTCTGGAGCTTTTTACTCCGGTCCAAGATGCGTCTTGGACATTGATCCTTCCATATTCAGCCTCTCTGCTGATGTGACATCATTCGCGCTCGATGCCACTTACACTTTCCCACAGAAAACCAAAATTTCCGGACTATACTCTGGACTACCTACCACCACCACCACCAGTCAACCGGGTCACTAGACCAATCAATCTGAGGTTATTCTGGACCTGGATATCATTGTATTACCATCGCCTTCATCCGCACTCATCATCCAAGATCCTCTTCTTACTCCTATTCACACTAACATGTTTCCTCCCACCATAGTTTCCATTCTTGTCCATCCGTCCAAAGGACTTGACATCACCGTTGCTCAGCCAGTTGCATCACCGACACCTATCCCTATGGTGTCTAAGTATTTCTTTTCTAGTCCGCTTTTTCCGGACTTCTTTCCGGACTATTGCGTTTCACCCCCTTCTCCTTGTTCCATTGTGTCCATTATTCCTACCTTCCCGATTTGGAAGTCCGATGTTCCGGACCCTCCAGACTATAGTCCTTGCAAGTCCGCTTTTCCGGACTTTAGACTGGCCATCTTTTCTTCTCTGTTTTCATTTTATTGCACCCAATGAAACGACCAAACCTCACTATACTTCTATAGGGGGTCTGCTAGAGCTATGGAAGCGCGGATATGTGATTATCAAGATCTAGAGAGGTTGAGTGAACCTCCTAGAGAGTCTATTAGCAAGATACAAGAGTGAAGAAAGGGAAATCTCCAAGAGAACTAGACTAGAGACTAAGTACTACAATCTATGGTACTTATACTATAGGAATAGGGGCACAGACCAAGCTGCGCATAGCTATGTAGTTAGCTAAGCTATCTATAAAGAGTTAATATGGTTACCACTGGGTAACATGAGTTAGCCATGAGTTAGCCATGAGTTAGCAGATAAGCACTGCCTAGATAAGATGCTGCGATATGATTGGATGATAAGGAAAAGTGAGTCAAGTGGAAAAGCATGAGACGAGCATGAGGATACCATGTGTGCGACATGAGATGCACAGCTGAGATAAGAGAGATAAGGTCATGTGACTTGATAAGATAAGACAAGGACTAGGTAACTGATTAGGGATCAGTTACTAGTGAATTCGTAGTGTCCGGGTTATAGGGGCTAATTGGTATATCTGTTGGTTTAGTGTAGGAAAAGTGTAGAAAATGGTAGATGGTAGATAGCGACTGTAACATTACCTGTTGATTGGTACAGTCTGTCCTGGCTGTGTTCTGTGGTCTGTCAATCAGGATTCCGTTCCTATGTACATCACCTTCGCGCATTAGTTTCAGACCTAGACTTCCTCCAGGTTTTGAGTACTATATAAATCCCCTGTATTATTCTGTCTTACCTTCAGTACTAAAATTAACTAAGTCACCTCCTTTTGAGTCTGACCTCCCTTCTTCCTCCCTCTACCCTAAATATGAGGACACGGTGTAGAGATCCGTGTATCTCTAGGTTGATATCCGTGCTTTTGATGAACTTCCACCATGTCCAATGTCCTCATCCATCCATCCATCCAATCCAGAACTTGGTCAGTGTTTGTTCTCTCTTTTCATATAGTCCATGCATAGTCCAGTAGTAGTCCAGACCGGTCCGAGTGTTACAGTTTAACAAGGGGGCTACACTTTTTCTTCATTTCTTTGCCTATTGTTCTCTCGCCTTACGTCTCTTTCACTCTAAGGAGTTGTATTCATACTGGAGTCGTCCTCCAGCTAGTCAGATCTCGTACGCTCGATCTCTTTCCTTTTTGGCTCACATGGCTTCCCGCCCTCCGTGCTATATTTAGATTCCCTTTGGTCTTCCGTCGGCCATCAGTCTTCTTCAGACTTCTCCTGATGGCCGAGATAGTATTTCCAATGATGCTGTGCATCATATCTAGATCCGTCTGCGGAACTGCATCTCCACTTGTGGAACAGGATCCCTTCAGGCTTCCACTTCCTTTACTTCCTTTCTTATCTCTCGCATGGACCAGGGGCCTACTGTATATATAGTCTCGCTTCTCTCGCCTGTATTTTCCCTAAGCTAGTTCTATGCAATATCAGTGTTAGTTTCTAGTGACCTTGAGTCCTGTGTTGTTCCAGGATAGAGAGACCGTCGAGTCTTCACATTGTCTTGAAGATAGACTCCGTTCCTACTCAAATCGTCACACTACTTCTTGCCGATGCTATGCTCTTCGACCAATATTGTATCACAACTTGTCAACACTACGCTATGCGTTGTAAAGTATCAGATGTCCCTGGTATGGTGGCCAACAGGACTATCTCAGAAAGGTGGGTGCGAGTATGTCTCAACCCAGGGGAGTGTCAGGGAACTGTAGATGACTATTAGAAAGGTCAGAGTATCCCAGGGATGTCCACGGAAACAGTCCGGAGGTTAGTCTGGAAATTTGGGAAATGGAGAGGAGGTGGTCTGGAGGTTGGAAGGAGTCCGGAAATATGAGGAACGAGTTTAGGAACAATGGGGAATGGTAGCAGACACACGGGACTGCATAGAACGGCGAACGGACGATGGGAGTATGCAGAAAACACGCGAAAACTGTCAATTAAGACTCGGGATACAGAGTTTATAGTCACCGGGCAAACCCGAGACTGTAGGAACAAGGTTCTAACTATGTCCGGATAGATTAGTCCGAAGACCAGTCTATCCGGTGTTGAATCCGATGTTATCCGGGTCGGTCTAACGGACTACAGTACCGGACTAACACGGACCGGACCGGACTACTACCAGACTATGTATGGACTATATGAAAAGAGGGAACGATCACTGACCAAGTTCTGGATTGGATGGATGGATGGATATAGGACATGGTGGAGGATCGCCAAAAGCATGGATATCAACCTAGAGATACACGGATCTCTACAGTGTTACAAAAGAACTAGCTTTTCTTCTTGTCCCTACCTTTGTGTAGAGGACACACCCCTCCCTCATCATATCTCGTCGCAGCTTCTTTAGACCGCCTTCACTGTCTCCCGAATGCGAACCTAGCCCACTTAGGATCACTTCTTCTGCGTTACCATCCACTGTGGAACGCACAGACTGTTACAGTCGCTATCTACCATCTACCATTTTCTACACTTTTCCTACACTAAACCAACAGATATACCAAATAGCCCCTATAACCCGGACACTACCATTTCACTAGTAACTGATCCCTAATCAGTTATCTCGTCCACTTCTTATCTTATCAAGTCACATGACCTTATCTCTCTTATCTCGGCTGTGCACCTCATGTTGTACACATGATATCCTCATGCTCGCCTCATGCTTTTCCTCTTGACTCACTTTTCCTTATCATCCAATCATATCACTCAATCTTATCTAGGCAGTGCTTATCTGCTAACTCATGGCTAACTCATGTTACCCAATGGTAACCATATTAACTCTTTATAGATAGCTTAGCTAACTACATAGCTATGCGCAGCTTGGTCTGTGCCCCTATTCCTATAGTATAAGTACCATAGATTGTAGTACTTAGTCTCTAGTCTAGTTCTCTTGGAGATTTCCCATATCTCACTCTTGTAACCATTACTATAGACTCTCTAGGAGGTTCACTCAACCTCTCTAGATATTGATAACCACATATCCGCGCTTCCATAGCTCTAGCAGACCCCCTATAGAAGTATAGTGAGGTTTGGTCGTTTCAAGCAGAGTGCTACCTTTGGATGTGAAAACAAAATGTATGTATTACAGTAACAATTTGTTATACACAATGTTAGATGTCGTCTTTTCATCATTAGATTCAGAGAAAAGAACTATTGTATTCACTCTGCAGGTCACTTGAGAGAGTGTGGTGTACAGTTGTCTATGTGCAAAGGAGTTGATGTGAAGATCAACAACAGACCTCATGAGGGTGAGACCTTGGCAACCATTAAAGGTCATTGCATAAGCAAGATGTAGTGGAAATTGTTTTCAAGTTATGGTCCAGTCAGATCCAGATGGTGAGAAATTGAAGGAAATCCAAGGAATGCAGTGGCTTTCAGCATCATTGGGAAATCGAACCTCAATGAACCAGCGGTGCACGTTTGTGACAATGACATGTGCATTATGCACTAAGCCTTTTTTGATGCAGAGATTTCATTGCAATGCACATATAGTGTTGGCCCTTAAATCCAGTTGATGAGGAGGGATGCCAGGATGGTTAAGCATTGCGAGATAGTCAGGTGTTTGTTCAGGAGCATTGAATGGAACTGGTCAGCCTCTTTCAGCAAGTCAGAGCTGAAGAGGTGATCTGCGATAATGTTGTGTGAGAGCAAGAAGTGTAGTGAAGACAGTGACATATGAAATTCACCAGGAAGAATGTTGAGAATTAAGTTATTAAAGGAGTCAACAAAGACATTGCAAGGTGATAGAAAAGCATGTCGAAGTGAAAGAAGAGGATCACCAATTACATGAGCAGGAAATAGGAATTCAGCAGTTCATCGAGATGAGTGGTTGACTTGAGAAAAGGCAGGGAATGTCAATTACCACTGCAGTCTTCACCAATGTCATCAACAATTCAAGTGAATTTTGGATCCTGTGCTGTACATATTGGTGTTTGCAGAGTACAGACACACATTTTAGGCCATAAGAAAGCATAGCAATGTATGACATGGCAACAGAGAACATGGGCACATTCCCATCCTGCTTTATTTGCCATTGGAAGTTCGTTCCAAAAAATTGCAGATGCTTGTTGAATGAGTCACAAAGTCGGTATCTCCATTTATGGTGGTTTCAGCTGGATATCCTGGAACCCATCTGCAGAGATGGGGATATGCCTAACAAACCATTTTGTCTATCCTGCTCCATGTCCCAGACAAGACCTTCAATATGTGGAAGCAGCATCCGACATCGAGCATGCAGTTCATTAATGACACAGCACACATGGACATCAACATTGATGTCAACTCCAATCCCAATTCCACCATTTTTCACCAAGTAAGCAAAACACACATACAATGCACCCAGCAGAAGCAGAGTGCCACCACAGACAATGGAGAAGGGGTACATCATCCCTTCAGAGTGGCTCTTGGACATGGCAACAAGACTTTGTTTAGACCATCTTGGATTATCATAGTGATGTCCCCCACCCTGGAGCTGGCATACAGGGAATACTGAACAAAGGCAAGAAGTGCAAAATTGATGGTAAGCATGCAATGCTACAATGTTGGTGAAGTGAGCAAACATAGAAAAATCTACCAAGATACCCAGAGGGATTCCATGGCTTGGATGGAACAGGGCATTCAAACTGATCTGGTTCTATTCTGAAGAAGACATTGGTTGACTCACATGTGAGATAGAGTCCCATCATGCCATTGAACAGGACCTTAGAATCAAGCTAGACAAGACATATTACAATATGAAGACATATTACAAAATCTGTGCAGCATCCGCCAGACTCATAGCAAGACAGAGAGGTAGAACAACAACTTATTGCAGATGGTTGCAAGAGCAGAGCATGAAAGCATAATGTTTATTGCTGCAATAGACACCATGAGGACAACCTCCGAATTGCTCATCCAAGTGCAGGAAATGGTGTGCATGCTGGATACTCAGTGTTGCCCCATATACATATGATTCCAGTCTGTCCCCTGTATCCTTTTAATGCCATCCTACCACTGCTGCTGTCATCATGACAAAGATGTACCTTTATAATATGTGCCCCTTCATCTTAATTCTCATATTCATTCATTTGTTTACTCCATCAGGCTGTTTGCTGTCTCCATGCACTCTATATGTTTCCAGTATGGTCTCTTTCATTGGTTGTGGTGCATCATCAGAGGTGCAATGCATATGCTCGAGGTCAAAATGACCCTCTGTCCCCATCTTGTCACGTCCCAGATTCTACCCAAGTCCAACTCCGGACAACTCCGGGTATTCTCGGACAACCCTTGACCTAGGAGCAACGGACATCAAAACAGACATCCACAGAGTTGTAACTCCGAACTCATACCTTCATTAATCCTCTTCCGTTATAGTCTGCATTCCAGCTGTCCAATCGTTACAGCCTCTCCGGCTGTGTTCCGCACTCTGTTACTCAGCCTGACTATCCGATGTACATTGCCTTCGCGTAGTAGTTCCAGATCCAGACTTACTCCAGATTCGAGTACTATATAATCCCCTGTATTATTCTGTCGTACCTTCAGTACGAAAATTAACTAAGTCACCCCCATTCGAGTCTGACTTTCCTTTTATCTTCCTCTACTCCAAATACAAGGACACGGGACTTGACAAGGGCGCGACACATAAGTCCTGCGCCAACGTCCTCCACCTCCGTAATCTCCGTGCTCCATTCTCCGTACATCCGTGACTCTGGTCACACCTCTGTTCCCCTCCGTACCCATAACCTCAGATCTCGCTGGACTTGAACCGGAGGATCTGGACTTGAAAGTATTTTCGTACTGCCTCTTGTCACTTTCCCTTCCAACCCATCATGGCTACATGTTCCACGCGAACCTCCCGCGCCAACAGGTTGCAGACTATCTTTGGCAGTTCTCGCACCATACCAGGCGAATTTGTCAGTTTAACCAAACGCGCCGCACCTTCAGCATCCTCACGCTGGTGTGCTCACCCTGCCGCATCTCCGCTTACTCCGCTCCCTGAAAACTGACTCTCTACTTCTTGTGTCCAGATCCTTCCAGAAGACGAAGACGAATTCTGGGGCAACGATCGCCCTGGAGCTCCATTACCAGGATCTAGAGCAGATGGTGGTGGTGGTGGTGATGGCGATCCTG
>JBBPRZ010000050.1:0-15367 GCA_038093335.1 Boletus chippewaensis | reverse complement strand
TCTGCCAATTGATAATGTTCAATCTTTGAAAGCATTATCAATGTCTTTCAAGATCAGGTCTATTAATTCAATGATCTGGTGCAAGAACATGCTACTTACCAAGGTCAACGTGCTAGCCAAATGCCATCTTGTCTGACATCAATGACCAACTGGCTTGAACTAGCAAGTGGGAACAGTCAGTTGCTTGAACTAGCAAGTGGGAACAGTCAGACTCTTCCTTGTCAGAAATTATCTCGTAGATGAGTAGTGGTATCTGCAACTGTCATGAGAACATCATGCAATCATTCTTTGGTGTGTATTTGCAAAACAGAGTGTGGAATTTGAGGCATGGGCCTTCTACAAACATGGGGAAGGCCCATGAATTCTCCCGTAGTACATCATTATTGGTTAGTAAATTAGTAACAACGAACAAAAAGAGTACTGACTGTTTGAACACAATGGTTGTGAGAGACAGTTGTATGTATGTGCAGAACAACAGGCCATGATGTCATTGATGTCAGACAAGATGGCATTTGGCTAGCATGTTGACCTTGGTAAGTAAAGGTGAGTGACAAGGGTCGCCATCATCTTGCAGACAACAAGCAAGAGCATGCGAGGTGAGGGCAAGAGCAAGTGAGGTGGAGAGGGTGTGCAAGGACGATGGCGAGTTAGGTGGGGAGGGTGAGCAATGCACAACACTGGGATGGATGTGAACCTGCAATGTGACAGTGCACATGAAGATTGCAGCGCAATGCCTGCCATATTAGGAGAGCCTCAATCATATTCACTTTTACCTGGTTCCAGTTTATAAGCTTTCCCTCCACACTTGCTTTACTTTTCCCACTTCCCACCCATCTGGAACTATAACCAATGCAACCAGCCCTGAATGGTTACTGAAGGTGAAAGTTAGTTATCATCTTTAGTTATTCCAAAGAAATGCATTAACTACTAATATCTTAGAGTGTTAATGTCTGGATCTTGAATAGAATCCTTGGGACTTCAGAAGGTAGTTGTCAGCTACTCTTCATTATATCTGATTTCCATATACTCTTCTAGAAAACCATCAAAATAATGATTCTGCAGCAGATGAAGGTCATTAGATTCCATAATAATGAACTTATAACTATAATTTGTTATTTAATAATGATATTATCACTACTGTCCAGGATATTGTCCAAGATACTACAGAACATAGAGATCCTTCAAAGCTCGCGTCCACTTCATCCAGATGATCCAGAGGTTAAGATGACTAAAACTACCTGGATCTCACAACCAGGAATCCATCTAGCCATAGATGCAACCCACAATGAAGTGATATTTGCCGTTCATATAAGGTAATCCATAGATACTCTATGGGTAGAACACTCATATAATTGATCTCTTAGTCCTTGGGATGAAATGACTGCTAAGCAAAAGCAGTATACTCAGGAGACTTTAGCCATTCTTATGGATTGGTCTATGGTAGTTACTCCAATTACCACAAATGCTGTGTGTTTTTTTCTTTATTAATAACCTTACACTCTACATTAATATTTGTAGTCCCAAAGCAAACATAGTGATAATAAGATGTCCAATGAATATGGGATTATGGAGGCAGTTGGATGGCACCATTCCATGGAAAAAGGCAAGACAGTGGTACCCTATGCACCTTCTCACTCACACATAAGGCATTGGAAATGTAAGTTTTCATTCAGTCCCTTATTAAGCTTATATTGAGAATTCTAGCTATAACTATGAAAAAACAATGGCCAAGCTACCTCAAGTAGCTACTTGATGTTTGAATTGTGGTGCTGTCATTTCTGCCTTTAAACTTGAAAAGGGTGGGAGAGTGTACTCGATTGTGGTTGAAAAAGAGAAATCTGCTGAGCATACGTTAAAGCAAGAGCATTAACTTTGAGCATCATCGAATTCTCTAGCAGCTCATCAATGGCCAAAGTTGATTGTTGAGGGTAGATAGTCTAGTGCAGATCAGGTGTGACAAACAGCCCAGAATGACACAGGAAAGGCTTACTCCTTTTGTGTAAATGCTACTATTGTGGTAATCAAGGCTGATCTGCACATGAGTCTATGCGAGTATATAAACAAGCCAGACATTGTAATACCTCAGTTCACATGTGTGGCATTGCAGGGTGCAAGCGTCTTCTAGAGCGAATGGGTACTGATTTTCGCAAGACCAGAAACATGGCAAGGTGTTTCTCCTGTGGGTTTCCTGGGCTTCCTAACATTCCCCACAACTTCACATCCAGAACCTGAAAATGCGAGGACCAGGGGCTGCAGCATTGGCTGCTAATCTTGTGCTACTACGTCTGGAGGGTTACTGAGCTAGAGAAGAGGTATTTGCTAAGCTTGGGATAAGCATGGATGCATTTGGAGCCAATGGGGATGGTAGGGATGCGAACACCCAGTGGTTGAGCTTGAATAACTGGAGCCTGACTGATTGATACACTGATACAGCTCCAGTACCATAGTCTGTCTGCACATATATATGCTAATCAATAGAGCGAAACTCTTCCAGTAGATCGTAAACTGATACATCTTCTCCCTTGAAGTCAGGATCCACCTCTGGGTCCTCCACAAACTTGAAGTAATCCGATTGTATTGTGATTCTGAGATTATTCAACACATTTGTTGCCACTGTTTTTGCTTGTGCATGACATTTGGACTTTTGCCACTTTGTCTACTGTGACCAGCACTCCCCCATCATAGAGGACCATGCCGCAGAGCGCCAAGAGGGAATGTTTGTACACTGCTAGATGCAACTAGACCCTTCAACAGAACACGTAGCATTACTTACTTTTTCACTGGCTGATTATTGGCAAAACAATGACCATTCTGGACAGGGTTTCGAGGGTACTCCTGTGCTACTGATTTGTCATGTATTGCCCCTTGAGCCTGTCGATGTGTCTCGACTGTTCTGTGAGATGTAATGTGTTGTAGGAAAAGAAATGACCCCCTCGACAGAAGCATGCCTTGGGGGTATAAATGGCATGCATTTGACCTGGCAGCAAAATGCTACAGCGGCGTTAGTCACTATGCATGCACCCCTTCAAACACCTACACCAAATCCCCAAGATACAAGTAAACCGTCTCACACACTCAACATTGCCACCCTCAAACTCAATCATGACATTCTCTCTATTAGTGAGCTTGGTGAGGAACCACATCTTGCACCTGTTGTATAGCATAATCCATGTGCACACACCCAGAGTCTGCATCATGCATGGTGCAGATAAGTTATAATAGCTGCGTGGTGCAGCAGGCCCCAGGAGCCGACCAGGAATGTGTCTGAGGGCAGGTCTGAACCATCAACATCGACGACATGGTGTGTCTGGTTACACCCTAATGGAAATACCATTGTCTAATTTACTGTTGAAGCATCAGTTTGTTTCAAGCATGTCCTGTACTAAAGCATTTACTACTGCAAAGGGCAGGTAGACCCATTTGCAAGAGGTGAAAATCCAAGGCTACTTGGGCCTGGGTTGTATCAGTTACCCCCTTCATAAATTCCCTGACAGTGATCTTGACATGGGGATGAGCAGGATCACTCGCATGCTTCCGCATATCTATTGACTAATGTGAGCCAGCACAAATGGAGGCTTCGAAGGCATACCATGTGCCTGTATTACATGATCTGGAAAGCAACCGAACTCCTCCAAAAGGTCCTTCAGGGAAAAGTTGAAGCCATCGACATTTCCGTAGCCCTTCAGCACCACTGACCTTCCCTCAGCCAGGTTGTCCCATATCTGACTGATGAGCGCCTTGACGCCGTTCTGTCGACTTTGGCATGTATGTCACGCTGTTGCTGCTCAGCATTGGTTTCGGTCGGCCCCCTTCTACCTTATCAATTTCTGTTGAAATACCACAATTAGAATGATGTCGTATGTTCTGTATTCCCTGTTTATGTGTAATGATTCTTCTTACAATTCCACTGTGTGATCCTGTTCATCCCTGCCCTCACTTTTTCTCTCAGATTTATGAGGTAACTTTCGTTATATCAAACAATATTCCAACTCAAGTGATGTTTCTGACAATGCCTCCCAGTCTTCAAGTAGTCACTGTGAACAAGCCTTTGCATAGGAAACACTTCTGTCAAGGTGTGGGGAAAGGCCAGCATCCAACCCCAAAGGACAGTAAGGAACAGTGCACACTCAATGTTTTCATTGACATCATTGTTTCTTATGTCAAAACTTTTTGTGCTGACACCACCACAAAACACTCATATTTAAAATGTCTTTCCACTTTCCACTTATCATCTGTCAAGTTTCATATTGTTATCATTAGAGTGTGGTGTTTACTGCTGATGGCATCTATCTTCAGGTGCCATCTGGATTGTTCTCATCCCAGAGAGGTCTGACCCATGATACTTTGGTTACTCACTGTGGATGTTAGCAGCATCCAGGATTCGAGGTTTTCGCCCTACAGTGCACCTTCACACTCTTCACATCATTCTTGTGGTTGCTGCCATCCGTGACATGCATTTCCCATGCCTATCTGAACGGCGAGATCGACTGTGAAGTCTATATGGAGGCTCCAACCAGAAGGTGCTTGCTGAAAAGAGCATTCTATGGGGTGGAAATCACTGGAATCGCACGATGCGCAATGTCCTCGAGTCCATGGGTTTCACCCAGTCTTACTCTGATGCTGCAGTCTATATTTTGTCAGAGATGATGTGTGCATTATTCTCTCTGTCTTTGATGACATGACCTTTGCTTGCAAATATATGGGCATCATCAAACAGGCTTTGGCAGATCTAGGCAAGCACTTCAAGGTCTGTGATTTGGGGCCTACAAGCGAGATCCTGGGAATCAAGATCGATCGGGATCGCTCCAAGCGCTCTCTGACGATCTCCCTTCAGACATGCCTGTAGATCTTTTGACCAAGGTCTTGCCTCAAGTCGAGGTGCAGCGCTTCTGTGAGATAATGGGACTTAGTTGATTGCCAGAGTTGCGCAATCAGGGGGGAGTGTTAGTTGTGGTGATTTCGCACCTCATTGATTGATCATTTCGTGTTCTAACCATGTCCATGTTATTCTCCATGGTCACTTCACTTACCTACTGCTTTTCAGCTTCTCTTTAGCTTCTTGTGGTATCTCTACCCATACAAGACTTTACCTTTGCACTTCCCAGTCCATTGTGGCTGAACTGTTTATGGTTGTTGACCTTGAAGCGCAGTTACTCCGTGGAGCACCACATTGTATCCTTTGGTTACTCACTGTGAACGCTGAGAGAAGACCATATGGGTATCATTGATACTGACAACGAGGCCAGAATGACAAGTGAGATGCAGGACAGAGAGGAGATTATTTCGAAGGTCAGGAACATGCAGGACTCAAGAACACTCGACCGCTCTAGCAACCCTTCCCTCTATTCCTGGATGGCACACTACAGACCCAACACCAGCTTGTTCTGGACGAGGCATGTTACAACTCATCATGTCATTGACTCGATCATCGTGTCCCATCGTGAACAACCCAACAACAGCTTCCTCCTGGCCAGTGGTATGTACCCACACTGTACTGATGACAGATATTGGAACATGTCTGATCACAAGTGGTATACCACCAATTGCCAATTGGAATGTGGACTACATGAGGTCCAGGCCATGCAGTCTCAATGAATTTACAGATCTGGAGACTGGTTCATGGGTAGATTCAATCACAGGTGGGAAGGCTATATTCTCCTTATTGCTGGCTTGGACTTACGATGGGATTTGATGAAGGCACCACAAACAACCTTATTTCATTCGAATTCCTGACAAGCTGGACTGCATGTCGAAATTATGGGAGGTTAGATTGGCGCTTCTGTGAGATGATGGAACTTAGTTGATTGCCAGAGTTGCACAATCAGGGGGGGAGTGTTAATGGTGATATGCATGCCATTGGGTCCTGCCAGCCACCTGGAGGACGACCCAGGGACAGTTATGCACCTTATCCTGAAAGTAAAGTGTTAAGCCAAGAGGATATTCATACCTTTTCGCATATGCTTCGGTCTGTCTCTGAGGGATTGTAATTCCAATTCCTTGAGAGATACATTGACCTTCATGCAAGGTAGAGGCAAGCAGGGCAACTGTGCCATGCAAGTGGTCACCTTTGAACCACTTGGTGCATACGAGCATCAATTTGAATTTGAATGCCCTCAAATAGGATGACGACCTAACATACACAATTTCCACTGTGTCCAACACTTTCCCAAAGTGAGAAAAACAAAAGTTGAACTCATCCAGAAGACAACTCTTTCTGAACAACTGATATTAGACCGAGCTACTGCAGGTCTCCCGACCGGGTGAAGCAGGTTGGGTCTCCGTGAAATATTTCTGTAGCTCCGCCCCAATGTCGAGCGGTCAATCATCGGCTAAGAAATTCAAGTAACTATGTCCTCAGCCATCAATGCATCATGAATGACTCACCAACCTTCGAGACAACACTGGAGGATTTGAAACGGGCCAGTGACAGATCAACACCTATCATCACTACCCAAGCCATTAGATCAATACTGTTTACCACACCTCCCGATGTCAACATGAACCCACCATCACCTCTGTCTGAATCTGGCTTCGACATATCGCAAATCATCAATCTTGAGGCTGCATCATGGGCCGTCGAACTTACGAATTCTGACTCCCCTATCACTGGCGCGTCGCCTGGTTCAAGTGCCATCATTGTCCAAATGCTGTGGTGCTATATAGTTCCAGCAAAATGGTAAGCTGTGATTCCATAGCTCTGAACACACATGCCTCCAAGCTGATGGCTTTCATTTCACTGACAACCGACAGAGCATATGGCAAGTAAGTTGAACATCATGCTGGCCACCTATGTACAATCCATGTTTCAACGTATTCATTTTTATTTTCATATATATAGGCAGTGTGTACTGACCTCCTCTTGAGTACAATCATTGACCAAGTGGATAATCAACTGTCCACAATGTTGGTATATTTCCTCCTTGAATGAAATGTGTTGTAAGTCGAGCTTGCTAATTGGAACACATCTTTCTGCAATTTTGGGAACGTTCTTGCTCTACTATTTTGTTAGCAAATCCAGAGGATAACCCTCACAACCAACCAAGAGCCCATACCAGTGGTGTTAGCACATTGTGATGGCAAATTCCTGATATGCTTGTTGAAGAAGATATGTGTCTTGCACAATGATATCTTGAATCCCCAGTACTGTGCTAGCAATTCCCATGCCTTTTTGGTTTCAGAATTGACTTTGTGGTAGGATCTGAATAATGGAGCTCCATATGATGCACAATATCTCTAACTATGTTATTATCATACATGAACTTTGATGCCATTCAACAGATTTGCAAAGCATGTATATCGGTAATCCAAAAGGCCCGGACTCAGACAATTGAACAACTCACAATGGTTATTGGTCTGACCTTTTTCTTCGCTTCACGAATGATGTTCACTCTCCAAGACATAGACTTGCTTATAAAATGTTTAAATATTCATTCCCTTGCTGTCAACCATGTCGTAAATATATGTCCATGTCACTTTCCAGTCCAGAGGAGATCTATGACCAATCAACTTACAAAATTGCCCATATAATTCGGTGCTGGTTACCACATTTTTGATTTGCCAGTTATCTCAATTGGGTACTGTCTGGATGACATGTCATACATGATCATGGGGAAGGAATTAAAAAAACCCTGACACAAGTATAAAGGTGGATGATGCAGAGCTGATCAAGGAAGTTAGGGCAGTCATGTGTCGGGGACCAGGGAGATCAACAAAACTGATGAGTGTATCAGAATGATGCTCGGAAGTACCAAAAGCATTGCACACAAGCTCTTCGACATTCCTGGCATTGTACTTACAATCACAAGGTGAATCACACAACAAGTATGAGTAGGATTATAAACAGCTATGAAATACAATCATGGCAGTCAGCATCCATCGCCGAATTTTATACATTCCATTAAAAGTTCCATGGCCTCCAGAACGTTCTCCTCCTGTGGCAACATCTTCTTGATCTCCTTCAGGTGCCACCAGACAAGTTGTGGATCAGCTCCTGTGTTCACCATTTGGAGGGTTTGCTGGAGAATGAGCATCCTATTTGTCAGCATGTGGTTGTCTTTGAGCAGATCATGTTAAGAGCGACAATGCTAATGGAAGCGGACTAGCTACTTGCTGGATCAACTCAGGATGACTCATCTCTACATCACTCTCATATGATCTTGATTATCACAACAACATTACAGACAAAACCTTGATAACCCCCAAGTGCAGCCATATGAATCCTTCTATGATATCTCCCCTGATTCTCATTTGCACACCCATATTTGTCTTGCAACTTGGACAGTCTGGTTTCGGAACACTCCATGGGTCGTGTGTGGCTCAGTGGGCCATACACCAGCATCCTGCTGGAAATGACCTATCACATGTCTGAGTTACATAAGACTTCATTTTCAGCATACCTTATTTTTTTTCTTACCTCAGTGCTTGTATTGTGTTCCATCAGAACCATGGGACAGTTCGAAATGAGCTACCACCTTCCTCTGAATACCTTGTTTGAAACCCTCCATGCTCCATGACAGGCATGCTCTTGCAGTGCAATGCTACACAAAAGCTGTTGATCATGTCAGAAATCATTGTCGGATTCACAATCATCACTAGAAATCCAACAATGAACTTCAGTTCCAATCTAAGCAAGATAGTCAGCTTCGATCCTCAGAATTTGATTCTATCATGATCACCTTTGCATCAAAGTTTCCATGTCCTTTCTACTTTTCTTTATGTCCAAGATCCACAAATTAATACTATTATCGCTTTCAGAGGAGTTGCCACTGTCCTCATGTATTCCTGCACTCTCATTGCCTCCCTCTGACAACAGAGCATATTTCATTGTTGAATTGCTGGCATTTCTTCCACGTAGCACTTCTTCGGTCTTGATACTATGGCTCTCTATGGTGATCAACACTGCAGCATTATGTTCTTGCAGACATTTCTGTCTCTTCATGTGTAGTCCCCCTGTGCCTAGTGTGACCTGATTGAAGCATACCTTGAAAGGAAAGACATCAGAACACAACCAAAAACAAAGACGAAATCACAAATCAAAATGATTTCCAAAGCAAACTGAAAGCAGTCTTTATCTCTTGCCAGGTCATCCAAAAGCTCTCCATACATACTCTCCAGCAATGCCTTAATTTGTTTTTGCAGTGCAAATTTTTGCAAGTCTTCCAAAACAAATGATATCCATGACAAATTGCGGAAGAGATGCCTTAGATTTCCCTGAAACTTTAACTGGTCCAGAAGTCCTATGTAAGATGAAGCCACATGCTCTCTCAATAAAATTGATAGTAGTAGTATTTGACGTCATGCCAGTGGTCAAAGTGGTAATGTGGGAAACTGCTCAACACCAGGTGCAACAAGATCTGTTAGCACTGTCACGGTCTACCATTAAATTTTATGTGATAGGCATGTTTAAGAGTGAAAATGCTAATGGAAGTGGACTAGCCACTTGTTGGATTAACTTAGGATGACTCTGGAGTCCACAGTGAGTAACTGAGCTAATTGGGCACATCAGTTGTGCCAATCAATTGATCTACCATCTTAGACACTCATATCAAAGACTAAACCTAAAACATATAACAAGCCCAAGTGGCCAGGATCAAAGATGGTAAAGATATCTTATATCCTCCTCCAGATCATCTTTTGCTCTGGAAAAGCCATAGCACTGCTGCAGGTGACTCACCAAGCTGTGTACATTCTGATAGCATCTATCCCCCACGTATTTCACGACTCAGATCCCTTTCCACATCCAACATAATGTTTGCAAATTGTTTTTTTACTTGTTCAATGATAAGAGATCTACAATGATACCATGGATGGATGTTCAAAGAAACCATATCAGCCTCTATTATACATTGTAACATATCCCCTGCTACCTTCCAAGGCTTATCAGATGAGAATTGAAGCATATAGGAGTCATTCAAATATTAGAAAAGCGTGGGAACCAAATGTGGCTGATAGGAGATTTACTACAAAACATACAAAAGTTGTCATTATAGCTTCCACAATGGTCTGAAGGATATTCTAACTATCTGGACATGTGGCAAGTGTGCCTAAGAGCCCATGTATACTATGTGCCTAGCTATCTCTATCTACAAAGTGTACAGAATGTAAAATTGTATTGGAGACTTCACACAATCTTGTTAACTGTTGTGTGAAGTCTCCAACACAATTTTACATTCCAGTGCTATGGCTTTTCCAGAGCAAAAGATGGTCTGGAGGAGGATATGAGATATCTTTACCATCTTTGATCCTGGCCACTTGTGCTTGTTATATGTTTTAGATATATATAGAGGCGGATTGGATGGAGGATCACAACTAGAGCTAATCTATTACAGTGACCATCTTCAAACCATCCTAAAACAATTTATGGTTATATTAAACACAATCAATCATGTGATATGATAATAATAAAAAAAGTATAGATTTGATTTAACAATTCTAAAATTATTTCTAAGCCACTCCAACATGGAAATGAAAACATTGGAATTACATTTGAAAATGGCTGATTCTAGGGGCAGATGGTGGGCAGATGATTTGACCTTACAGGTCATTTGTACTGTTACATGGATGGGTACCCGAAAGGTCCTGTGGCTGTGCAAAATCTGCTGCCTAAGGTGATTCACTTCCCGACTCATCAATCGTACCATGGTCCAAATCCCTGCTAACAATTGGTGGTCAGTGAATCTCTTACTTTCCTTTGAGAGACACCAAACTCATTATAGACACTCTGTTATTCCCGTATTTGAAATTCCTCCGTCTCACTGCAGTTCACATCATCATTTCCAATTTTTCTAACACCCCACCAAAGAATCGCTCTTCTGAGAGCACTCTTGCTCTCAACACCATGGCCATCTGGATTCTCAATGGGGTACACTGTACTTCTGACTATCATCTATATAATCTGGCCAAGCAGACCTGTCCTGAGGTCCTTAAGGACCCAAATGCCCACATCCAACCCCTTATGTATGAAGCTGGAGTGTATTTCCTATGGGACATGGTATGGGACACAAGCACACACGTCTATCGGATTCCATATACCAAGACCTATGAATCTAATATGATTTCTCAAGCTTATAATGAATGAGCTTTGGCACACAGTCAGAGTTGCTGTGCTCTAACCGGTCCACAGACGATCGCATGCCCAACACACCAACAACTGTACCTTGAATTAAACCATTGAAGTTCATTCCATCCGACCTCGAGAGCAACTTCTCCCAGAGATTGGCCACTCTCCTCTTCCTGATTTTGCTTATCCTCAGGGTCCTAACATCAACTATTTTCATCAACATGGCAGAGGAAATCGTCCCCCCATTCCTCCTGATGATGATGCAAAACCAGAGCCTGAGAATTTCCTGAAGAGCCATGTTCAGCTCATCTTAGAGCAAATGTTCTATGATATCCTCCAAGAATCCCCAAACCGCAAGAGCCACTCCCAGAAACCATGGACAAACATCCCTCTCACTCTCAGAGAAGAGCATGTGACAGAAGATCTCTATCTACGGCTCAAGTTCCCCTTTGATGCCAACAATGGTATGTCATCAGTTGATTGATTTTAAAAATGAAAATAGCATATCTTCAATGTTCCTCTTCACGAATACTCTGCCAATTTGTCTCTTGGAGCTGAGCATAAAGTTTACAAGCTCTGTATCAGGTGAGTGGAACTTTGATAATATTTGCTGTCATGCTCAAGCATATCAGATTTTTGTTCTACTTGAAAGAAAGCAAATCCCTCTTCATCATGCCTCCATACAACATTCATGAGTCCATCAATTAGCATTTTCGCTCTTATTACTTGGATGCATTCTAACAGAGTCAACAGGCACCACTGCTTCCTGAATGCTAGAATGGATAGAATGTGGAATAGTTGTAATTCCAGGCAACAACTAATAAAAACAACCAAAATTATTATCTACTTTGTCAGTGAGCATTTCTCTAACAATTGGTTGCTGGGGTGTGAGTGACAATTTGTATCAGGAGAAAAATGTTGCACTTTTCTTTTAGCCAAATAGGCCAAAATTATTCCTCAATATTTATATTCCTATGTGATTTTCTGTATGTGCTTGACTTCAATAACTATGTAAATATCGGATAGATCAACAAGGTGCTAAGCGAGGTATGGCATGGTAGAGATGTGTTAAGAGTGAAAATGCTAATGGAAGCAGACTAGCCACTTGCTGGATCAACTCAGGACGACTCTGGAGTTCATAGTGAGTAATCAATATAATATTAATATTGAGAGGGATAACAATGATCTACTAACTTGGAGTCCAAAGTGAGTAATTGCACTTCAAGGTCAACTATAAACAGTTCAGCCACAATAGACTGGGAAGTGCAAAGGTAAAGTCTTGTATGGGTAGAGACACCACAAGAAGCTAAAGAGAAGCTGAAAAGCTAGTCGTCGGGGGTACTATGTGTATCGATCAGGTACAATTGGGGAGCGAAGGGTTGCATCTCTTCAATCTGGCATGCGGATACTTAGCATCTATACACGGATTTGTAATTTTTTTGAACTTACGAACGGCAGGTAAACGTCGTTTTCCGTCCTTGCAGCGACAGTCCGTTGGAAAGGGGTCGTATGGAAATTTATATCTGAGTACCCGGGCAACTCGTCTATGGGTAGAAATTTATTCAAGAAGTCACGGGCGGGCATCGGCCCAACGAAATGGCCCGCCATTTCTTCACCTAGCATGTTCAGTGTCATATTGCGAGATAAGTAAAGTGACCATGGAGAACAACATGCTCATGGTTAGAACATGAAATGAGATGTAAAATCACCAAAGCTAACAAGATGGACATTGTGTGTGAGATATGATTGCCAGAGTAATTGCAATGTAATCTTGTGAGTGAAAAATAACCACAGGCTAACCTATGCCCATGATTAACAATTGATTACAACTTATGTACAGGTCGTCTACCTTGGTCTTGGCAACCAAGATTGTTCAAGACACTGCCTTTGCTATTACAAATTTATACATATGTACATATATTCCACAGATTTTCTTCCTCACAAACACCTCTTACCCTGTCTTTATACTCACATGCAGTTTGAAGAGTTTTTTTAAGATCTGAGGTGCCATCTGCCATACCCATACAATGTATACTGCAATTCTATCTGTGCCTGTGTAACTTGCAATTTATCTATTTCTAGATATATTTAACAACTTGAAGGATGTGAATATCTCACCTGTCCCAGCTGGCACATTGGACCTTGATTGCTGCAATCTGTGTGATGACTTGGGTGATGAAGTGGGGATTAGTTAGGCTTGAGTGGCGTAGATGCAGTGGTCATGAAAGAGGTAGTGGTTAGAGAATGAGGTGGTTAATGAAGGGGGTGAGTTGTCATACCAAGACTCAAAAATGCTCTGGACAAATGGTAGACTAAGCCACACATGCCATGAAGATATGTTTGATGGCAATATGTGTTGTTCCAAGCTCAAAGATGCTGATGAAAAAATTTTCTTCTCTAATGGTATACAAGTGAAACTAACCAAATTGAGAGCTTCGAGTTGGGATGATGAATATCTCAGAATACTCAGGGAACCAGAGAAAGCTGTACAAAACTGAAACATAGAAATGAAGATGAAGACTAGAATAATAATTTAATATAATACCAATGCCCTTCATCAATTATTGATCATCATCATCTTTTCTGCCCTAACTTTTGTCTGAGCAGCAACCAACAAGAGTTTCATGAGCAACCCCATTCACAACTTCCATCTTGTGCAGTAATCAGCACTAACCTTTAGTGATTGGTCTGCATGACACGAGCTAGGGCTGGAGCTACTTACAGGCGGCCACACATCATCCTGAGTTGATTCAGCAAGTGGCTAGTCTGTTCCATTAGCATTTCCGCTCTTGTCAAAAACTTCATCAATGCACACACCAAAAGAAAAAAACAGAGAATATGCACCTGATTTTACCATTGCCATTGTTCAAGTTAATCTTGGCCATTGAACAATTGAATCCTGATATAAAAAAGAAAAATTAAATTTGCTGCAAGAGCAATGATAGGTAAAGAGGTACTTGATATACAGAATCTTGATTGTCTAATCTATGTCTCATTTTGTCTTGTCAGGAAGGAAAAAATTGATGGAACAGGCAAGGCAAGAGTTTTGAGTATGGAGTGAGCCAGCTGGAAAAACATCGAGGCACTGAGGACAGACAGGAACTAAAGATGTTAAGAGCAAAAAAACTAATGGAAGCGGACCAGCCACTTGCTGGATCAACTCAGGATGACTCTGGAGTTCACAGTGAGTAACCAAGATAATATTGAGAGGGATAATGATAGTCTACTAACCTGGAGTCCACAGTGAGTAACTAAAGGATATAATGTGGCGCTCCAGGAAGGTGCACGAAACAGAAACTACAATTATTGGTCGCTCTTTACACATCACAGTACACTACAAATATTTGACGGAATCGACTAGCATTAAAGCCGCCTTCAATATCTCCGAGTCGTTGTTGGCCATCACTTTCTCCAGGCACTCCAGGTGGTGTTCTAATGTTCGGCTGAACCCGCTGTTTCAAATTATTTGGAGAGACAGTTTGAGGCAATCAACAATTTCTTCCAGCTCTTCTCTACCCTTCACCAGGTCACGCAACAGTTTTGCGTGGTAGTTCAAGCGGACATTATCTTCGCATTGTCTTTTGTCCGGTCGAGCAAGCATTCCTTCCGGCTTTCCATTCATGTTTCTCTTCTCCAGTGTTGCACGCTAGAAGGAAGCAAATGTATTAGTCTTACTTAGAACTATCGCAATCAACACTAACCTCTTGAACAGCATTGGTCACAGTGGACATTGAAGTACCTTGTGGCCCTAGATGATGGTAAGAGGTCAGACATTTGCCAGCATTGAAGTGAAGTGCCACTAAGTACTTACCTTTTACCTTTTTTTTTTTGAGATGCAACCACTCGTGTTCTTTCTCGGTCCCTGGAGTGGACTCTACCCATTGGAAATCGTCGCTAGAGCTGATGCCAAATAGTGTAGCCCCTTGCAGTACAAGCTGTAAAATAAATCAGTGGAGAGAAACGACAAGTGTGGTATGGCCTACTTACCTTTGGGTATTCGATGCCTTCTGCACTCATTGTTTTCTCCTTGTGTATGAAGTATTCGTTCACCGAGGTAATGATCTTGCGAAGCTCGGGGATGGTGAATGAAGCCATGGTGTATGTGATGGTCGGTGTAGGGAATGGGGGCTGGGACAAACATGGTGGCCTATGTGCGGTTTAAGACTTGAAGCTTTGAGCTTGGACCTCTGCTGACAAAGGTGCATTACATAAACAATGGGCACAGTTGGCTAGAAAAGCTTATGTAACACAGAAAAGAGCCTGGCAGGCAAAGATGCACATCCCACAATCCCGCAAGTCCTGGTCGCG
>JBBPRZ010000049.1:0-15431 GCA_038093335.1 Boletus chippewaensis | reverse complement strand
TCACGATGTCTTGGCCAGCAGCGGTGCGGACCAAGGCGGATGGGTCGTTGAAAGCAGAAAGCACGGCAGCTTTAGCATAGCCTGCTACATCTGGGGAGACCTTGAGAATCAGGTGGGCATTGTTCTTGAGGAGGTAACCAGCAATTGTGCGAATCTGGTCCTCCTCCTGTGGCAAGGTAGCCAAGATGTGGGCCAGATATGCTATATAGTCTGGTACACGCGTGAAGCTGTTGAGTTTCTGTGTAAAACTGAGGTGAACACGAGAAGATCGGGACAACGAAGGGAGGTAGTCGTACAAGAGTGATGGCTCTTTGAACTTTGTTTTGTGTGTCGGTAGAATCGCGTATAGTCTGCAATATTTCCTGCAATCCTGCAGGCTGAGGACTCCAAGATGCCATCGCGCACGATGTGAGACGCGTCAAGGGAAGAAATGGGTGAACAAACGCGCCGGACGAGAGAAAGAGAGGACGGTGTCGTCTTCTTTGAGCCAAGCAACCTCTGCTCTACTGTGTACCGATGTTTATCGCCCGTGGGAATTTCATATCTCAGCGCATCGGTCACACGGTCACACAGTCACGTCAAATGATTACACGCCCAAATGAAGCTTACGGGGAGCTAACGATTGACGGAAATCATCAGTGATATGTAGGTAGGATATTATTTGCATGTATGTACGATATGTTTGGAACAATTTATACACTATCTGCAGTATGGCGTGGGGGATGCTATATCTGTGACATACGGAACTGGATGTTGGTTATTTGTCCCGAAAGCGTCCAAGGAGTGTCCAGATAACGTATCAGAGCACCCCGTACTCCGTCATCGTGTGACAGTCGTGATAAACCACTGTACTACCATTATGTACTGATGTCTAATTAACATAGATAGGATACCTTCTAGACGCCATTCGAATATCCATTCCCTATCAGGCTATTAGTGTCGTTCGATGGCAGGTCTGACACTCCTTGTTTGACCATCAAATCCATGTTCAACCGCCAATGTGCAGGTGCGCGGATTGTGATGCTGACACCAAAAGACAACGTCCATGGAATGCATACTGAGCTCGAGTGCCAAACGTTTAGATACCAGACGTCTCGACATTGGCGCATCGATGCTGGGTCGTACTGTGTTGGCTCCTATAGTAACCTGGCGGATACCGCCTGTTTTCCTCAAATGCAGAGCAGTACCTTGGAGCCCACATCACATTATAGCTTATTCAAACTCGCCAAACGATGTCTAGGTCCCAACTTAACAGATATTATGACACTTATGGACACTAGTGAGCACATTTACACGACGGACAACAGATCGGTAGAATCAATAAGTAACAGGGATCAACAACATCTCCTCAACAGTAGCTGAGAATTTCTCCCAGACAAATTGCCGGATAGCAGCATGTGCATTGGGAAAACCATCGTAGCCAAAGTCTGTTGAATCCTTCAATACCCAACGCGAGATAAAGTCCCCTTCCATTGAAATCTGCGGGTCCCATCTTGGCCAGTTAGTACCATGCGGGAACGCGGGAAACGCGGCAATGAATGCCATCCAAAACAATTCGCGCATGAGGAAGTAGCGTTCCGGATTAGTGTTGCTGAGGTGGGGGTCTGCCAACAAGTCTCCCTCGATATTCTTCATCAGCCATAGCCATTCATGAGGACTTGAGGGCTGAAAGTCCTGTGGTAGCGGGAGAAAGGGAAACATTCCCTGCCGAAAATGAGCACGTCTAGGACATTCATGAGGCGGAACTCACTGCAGTTAAGGGTTCATTTTCAACTAGTCTCTCTCCAGGAGCGGTATGAACAACGGGAAATAACTCCCCTGCCCACTTGTCATCAACATGAACAAAAATTTGCACTGGCTGGGATGGTGTGTCAGTCACACAAATTTCAGCCAGTTGCAGGTCGACTCACAATGTACTCGGGGATATCTTGGGCAGAGATATCACCATGAAAGCGAAGAGAGAATGTATGCTCATTGAGCGTGAACCCATGCGGCCGGGGAATCGTCTTGATGTTGATCATAGTGGACATAGTATACTCGTACAGCGTACAGTGGAGCTTGGAAGCCTTGAGGGGAACGAGCGTTTTTTGTTCGGAGATGCTTGCATCACGTGATCTTATACCGCGGCCTCGATCTCCTGACTCTCCTCGACTTCAGTCTCATTTATTCCACTGTAAAATATTTACCCTGTCACTGCAAATTCCTATCGCACCAGATTTCCTCGCCCCATCGCGCACCCTGGTTTTTTAATCTTCATTGTAGATACTAGTCACAAAATTATGTGTATGGTGTTCTAACCTCGCTCAACAATACGAAACTTGGCGGTTCAGGATCGAGATTATGATCCACACTAAGGATATCAGGGACGTTGCAAGAACAAACACTGGGGAAAATTTCGGTTGTCTACCATTCCGATGAGGAATAGGTTGTGGAGGCACGTCTTCTGTGCGGCGAGCGTCCCGGAGTCAGTGTTGAGGTTATCGATCGCTTTCGTGAGGTCCTGGCCAGAGCTGTACTTGAAGGTTGACGAGGGTGCTGTCCATGAACTGTGAATCCGCACTGGGAGCCACTTCACCGTGTGGTCCCTGTACCGAAGGACCGAAATTGACGTATTCAGGTCAAATCGTAGATAAGACCGTCGTAGAACCGAGGGCGCGTCCGTTAGTGTTCGCCATGCTAGATATTTCCTGGGGGGTATAGCCCATGTAGCCAACACGGTTATTCCGGCGCATGATGGTCATGCTCTCAAAGTACCAGTCGGGGCGTGAATCATTGCTGACCGCACGGAAATCGTGGTATTGTGCGTTTAGATCCGTCGTGTTCGCCGCGCTAAGTTGGACCCATGGACTGACCGACCCAGGAACACTATTACATAGTGCGCTGACCTGCCAAAACAGTGAGAAATAAGTGCATGTAAAATAAAGAGATCGACGCACCTGAACAGGGAATAAGTTGGTAGCATCCTGACCGCCATACTGCAGGATCGACTTGGTGGGGGGATGACGCTGACGACTCGCTGGTGCGTCGACGCAACTTGCGTGAGGTCAAACACCTCACCACGGATTGCAGTGTAGACATTATTCGCCGAGTTTGAAAAGGAATGCGATGCAAGCTCCGAGGTGCTGAAGACATGTTCTGTGGGACAGATGACCCCAAGAACGGGAATGACGAAAACCGCACAAGCACAGATGAACCAAATGATGACGTTGAGTGCGAACTTCTCCCGCCAAGCTTGACGGACGTCCTCGCGTTTCATCCGGCCGACCATTTGAGGAAAATGGATGGTATCCACCAGGTTAGGAGCCAGCATAGCAAGACCCAGCGTCGACGAGCCGACGTCTCCTTGACGACTTCGGTTGTTTCGTTCTCCATGATTTCACCCGCCAGAGCCTCGTTAGCAATCAATCCTTCCTTATCAGCGTTCTGGAACATGTTCCTGGAAGGCGCGTATGACTCGGAACCATAGTTGGAGTTGGTCTCTTCCCCATTGGACGTCACTCGACTCCGGTTGTCGAAATCGTCAGAACGGAAAGATTTACGGTCCTCGTAATCGTCTTCGTAGAGATTTCCACGTTGGAATGGAGAGGCGTTGGCCACGAGCGGGACGTGTGCTTGGGAAGACACTTGGTTGTAGGGATCCGCGTAGTCGTCTGGGGGGAGTCCTGGGGATGCGTAGGGAGCATACGGGTCGCCTATTGAGCGAACATCAAGGCCAGCTTCTGCCTCCGCATCGCGGAGGCGGTTTCGTTTCTGCTCCTCCACATCAAGAGAACGGAGACGGTCTTCGAGAGAATGGAATGCAGCTTGAGACAAGAAGACCTAGGTTAAGAGTAAACCGATGATAATCTTTGAACGGCGTGACTACCAGGCACTCAAGATTTACCTTAAATTGACCGAGAACTATATCGGTTTCCTGCAAACCCAAAGCGTTTCTGGTCTGCTCGACCTTCTCCTTCGCGGAGCTATCCATCACGCCCGTCTTCGCCCATCGGTCCCCCGTACCGTGTGCAAAACTCGTCCAAAGTCAACCCCACCCCAAAGACGTTTACATTCCTCTTCGATACCTCGGTCAAGCCCAGGATCTGGATCTGGCCCTTTAAACTCCGTCCCTCCAACTGATTTGGTGATTGCGAGTCGTTGGCATTCAGGTAGAAGACAAACCAGGACTGGGTTTCTGATAACGTCTTGAACAAGGTACTCAGAGCAGCTCTGAATCCGCCGGCTACGCATGGCGTCAGACCAGAGGAGGAATTTGGCGCATCGTCGTCCTCCCGTTCTTGTTCTTCAACAGCACTACCCCCACGGAGCGTTGCCATCCGCTTGACTGTGCCCTTACGGTGCGTCGATGGGGTACGCATTGGCTTGACGGGCTGCTGAGCGGAAACGATAGTGTCTTCGTTTTTGGGATGTACTTGGGTGGCGATGGCTTTGGCCGAGAATAACCCTTTGACAAAGGGATTGGCAGGTCCTACACCTTCCGCACCGTCTGACGCACCAGCGAGGGAGCCGCGGAGAAGGGAGATGGAGTCGGGGTTTAGGAAATCGAGGGTACGCTCGAGGAAGCTATGGAGGAATAAGACACGGGACCATTGAAGTGGTTGACGGTGAACGTGGGGGATCCCGATTGATCGACCGGCCCAACTTTGAAAGACGAATGATTACCCCAGCGCTTGCCGAATGCCTCCACCATCGTGAGATCAGTCTTCTTGTGTGATCGACGAGCCTGGTCATCCATGATGTGGATGAGGCCTCCAGGCTTGTTTTTGAAGGAGGCGAACGCACTCGGCGTTGTCAAAGTAGGGCACCGAAGGGATGAAGCGAGAGATACCCTCTGTCTGATACTCGTCAACGTGCGACTCGAAGATACATTTCTGAATGAAGTTCTGCAAACGCTCATTGGCGAATTTGATGCAGAATTTATCAAGGGAGTTGGGGCGACTGGTCATGTTTTGGGGACCGGGGAGATCAAAGAGACCGATGAAGGCATCGAAGTCGTCACGGCAGAGACGTTGGTTGACGTGTTCATTCAGCCAGGCGAAAAGAAGAGAGTAGAGTGTCTTGGCGAGATCGTCGCGGTTGTCGGAGGCACCATCAGTGTCGAGAAAAACGGTACAAAGCTCACGTTTGACGAGCTTCGTCTTGTAAGCAAGCGTGGTCTCGAGTGCGGAAGGCTGTACGCCGAGGAACTCGGCAACGATGCCGAGAACATCCACGTTCCGGACGACAGCCGCGTCCACGTCACGACCGCGGTCGATGATGAATTCGATGTTACCTAGATGGAGAATGGCTGCAACGAGCTGGCATGTTTGAGCGACATGTCGCTTGGACAATCCAACGGACTTGAGAGCCATCTTGACTCTTGAGCTGTTCAAAGCGATTGGCGTCGTCGTCACGGACACCATTGGCGCGAGTGCCGGTACCAGCGCGGTGGCCAAGATATCGGTACAGCTCCAAGAGCGTCTTTATAGCGAGGCGCCGAGTTTCTGACTTTCCACTGCCAGTCTCACCACTACAGACGAAATGAGCATTCATAACTTACATCCGAAGTCAGAAACGAAAGCGTACCTGATGATGAGCGACTGGTCCTGGGTGATGGTGCGCCTCATGTGGTAGTAAGCATTATTAGCGAACTGGAAGATGTGGGGTGGAAGGGGGGTCTTGGCCTCGGTTGTATCCCGATAGTATGCGGCATATTTTTGAAGAAGTGAGTCCGCGTTTGATGGATCCCGGGCCCGATCGATCGACCAGCCCAACTTTGAATTTGAAAGACGAATGATTACCCCAGCGCTTGCCGAATGCCCGAATCGCTTGAATAAAAAGAAATACGAGGGCTATGAGGAGATGCCTGTCGGGCGAGTAGGACATCGAGGTCATTGGAGGGTTAATACTGGGAAGAAGCTGTTGATATTGTAGAAGCGGCACGTCTCGAGCTGGAGAGTACACCTTATTTGGAAATCTTGCGCATCCAATCCGCAACTGCCAACGGCGCAACCCTCTGTCACTGGCACAATATGGCCAAGTCCTCAAAACCTCTTCCTCTTGATGCCAGCGGTATGCAAATACTGGTTCAATCTCTGTCGGATATCTAATCAAGTTTGCAGTTTTCATGGTGGTTCCGGACGACTCACGTTATGTTACTTGCAAAGTTTGCCCACCCGCGCATGATGGTCAGAAACCCATACGCCGCTGTCATGTTACAGACCATGCGAGCTCGAGAAAGCATCTGAATAGCCTTCAGAGAGCAAGTAGGAAGCAAGGAACGATACTTCCACCAGTTGGACCCCGAGATTATTCCCCGCCCATGTTGTTCGACATGGAAGACAACCCGCAGACGTGGCCTCGTGAGACTCCACCGCCAACATCCAATGTCGCCCACGAAAGACCAACAGATGTTTCAACACCGCCAAGTCAACTGTGGGAGGAGTTCCAGGCAGAACGTACTACGTTCCTGGATGACTACTTTGAGGAGATGCAGCAGAGGATCGAGAGAGGTGAATCACTATTTTCCAGCGTTCTTCCACCTCTCGAAGATGAACTCGGCATCGAAGAAGAGAATGAAGGAGATTTGGCTCCTGCTCCAACGATCGATGCGATCTTCGCAGACTATGGCATAGATCTTGACGGTATGCGTTTTACTAATATCTACTATACTTTCATTCATTACAGGGTAGCTGTTGCTAGCAGGACCTCTCATCACACTAGGTCGAAGACAAGTGTGAACGTTTCCCCTGACGAACCGTTATATCCTTGGAAGACAATGCCGGTATGTAATAGATGTAGTTTCGTCGTTTCTTTCTACTGATACATCTATAGGAATTCTTGACTCATCTTCTGTTCTCTTCGCCTCGCCTAAGGTTCTCACACGCGCAAAAAGTTGCGGTTTTGCAATGGGCAAGAGATCTTGGTGCACCTGAGGTGCCCTCCATGTATGCTGTGATGAAAACACAAGAACGTATCACGGAGCTCCTCGGAAGCCCCACAGAGAAAGTAAAAGCGTTGTCGGGAAACGTATTCTATCTAAATGACATATCCAAAGCAATTGCCATGGTAAGTAGAAATAGGCTATTCGGGCCGCTGTTTTGATGCGTCCACATTGTCCATATAGGATTTTGCCAATCCCCTCACGCGTTTTGCAATGCAAGAATATCCCGAGGATGGACAAGGTTGCATGTCACAGGTTCACCACGGAAGTAAAATGCTCAACGACCTTCCTGACGATCTTGCACCTCCATGTGTCCGTGTTGACCGTTCCATCTACTTTGTCCATGAACTTCTCCAACGATCGATGGGTCGATATTTCATACCCAAAAAATTCTTTCGGGCACGGACATCGACACAAGAAGAGCCATCGCTCCTTGCGCTCGGTCACGAAGTCTCAAAGACAGAGGTTCGTTTCTGGCTCCAATCCGCTGTGACTTCTACTCATGATTATCGTAGGAGGGATTTGCCGTTGACCCAGAGATGGTCATTGTTCTTGCTTCAACATTCGTCAACACATTCGTAGATCTCCAACGTCAGCATGGACCGTCCTGCATCAAATTTACGCGTCAGTCATTTTGTTCTGAACACGCACGAGATTCTGAGCTTAACTACTACCCATAGCTTCCTCCATCGCTTTTGCTGATCGAATGCCTAACCCGTTACGGGAAAAATCTGGTGGACGGATGATCTACACCGTTCCCCTTATCGTATTCATGGACGACGTCTCAGGCAACATTTCAAAGCAATGGAACAAGCACCACGTTGTCTACATGTCAAATGCTCTGCTACCACGGGAGATGCTGGACCAGGAATTCACCATTCGTTTCATATCGGGGTCACCGCACGCATCCCCAATGGAACTCATGCAAGGGATTAAAGACTCCATTGAGTGAGTTTAATTTGATCCATGTTTTCAGTTACTGATGATTCGTGTTTACAAGAAAAGCGACTGACGATGGGATCATAGCATTTGACGTCAAGCATCAGGAGGAGGTGATGCTTATACCATATAATCTGATCGTTGCGAGCGACAATCCGATGCAAGCAGAAGAGTGCAGCCACGGTGGACTCAGGTGCAACTACTTTTGCCGCACTTGCAAGGTTGGCGGTACTACCGCCGAGAAGAAAACCGACAAGGGATATAGTGATATTTTTAAGGTACACTGTTTTATTCTGTTTTGAACCAGACTAACACCATTCGCTCAGTCTGGCGACTTGCGTACGCCCGAGGATACTCGTGCTTGCATCAAACGACAGATTGAGCTGTCCAAGCTCTCTGGCGGAACAGACAAAGTCAACAAATCTGTTAGCCAAACTGGTGTTCGTGATGCCACATCCACTGCAATCGTCAATCGCCTCCTCGAACTTGGGAAGGCTCTTCGAAAGAAAACGGCAGGAAAACCCACTATGTCCGAGGCTCAAGTTACAGCTCGCTTGGAACATGAGCTCGAGTCCCTCCTTGGAGGTCGATCGGTCGATGATTGCATTAATCCGCTCCTCAGGATACGAGGGCTTGATGTCCACAAGGATACACCAACGGAAATTCTTCACACCATTCTCCTAGGTGTCGTCAAGTATTTCTGGGGACAAACAGCATACATTCTTGACAAAGGCCACCTACTCAAAAAGTTCCAATGTCGACTGGAATCCGTCGAGAAAGATGGCCTCAACTCTCCAACGCTTTCCGCAGATTATATCGTAAGGTATAAAGGCGGTCTTGTTGGGAAGCATTTCAAGAGCCTTGCGCAAGTTATGCCGTATCTGATCTACGATCTTGTCCCGCGCTCGGTTCTTGATGGTTGGGTAATGATCGGGCGACTCGTAGTGCTGCTCTGGCATACGTTGATTGAAGATACCGAATCCTATCTCGTCCGTGCCTCCTTTTTCTTGTTGACTACACACAACCAACGACGGTTTACAGGCCGACCTTTCACGCGTAATCGAAGACTTTCTCAGCATTTCTGCACAGTGTGCGCCAAGTATTTTGGTGACGAAGCCAAAATTTCACTTTCTACACCATCTCCCTATGTTTATCAAGCGATTCGGCCCTCCTATCCTTTACTCGACCGAGCGTTATGAATCATTCAATCACGTTTTCCGCCTCGCCTCGATTTATAGCAACCGGCAAGCTCCGAGCCGCGACGCATGCCGCCTGTTTGCAGAGCAGGAAAGTGTGAAACACATTGTTACTGGGGGTTACTGGCGTGATCCCACAACCCGCAGGTGGGTTAACGCAGGACCGACTGTTCTCCGATACATCAGCGAGCACCCTCACCAGCGCCGTTTCCTTGGTTTTCCTGAGATTAAATCGTTTCAAGCTGGTAAGTTCTCGTCGAATCATATCTCATTATAGGTATCTAATTGGTATCTGTTTACAGGTGCAGCGAACCTACCAACGCCTGTAAAGGGAGCCCAACCATCAGAGATCGAGCGACCGCTTAAGTGGCGAGAGACGCAGGCTGCACAATGCCTTCAGGGCGCAACGGAACCAGCTGCTCGGTTCCAAAGAGCTGTATCTGTCACTGCAATGCATGGCGATAAACCTAAAGTGCAATCACACGTCATCGTTAAGCACGACGATGGGTATCGGATCGGAACAATCACAGAGATTCTGGTTCCATTCGAGCAACACGTTGCCTCCCACATTGTCATTAGCGTACTAGAATTCCTTCCTGAGTTGCACCCTTGCCTACGGGTCCCATGCATCCGGTATCCTGTACCCGAACAAAAGATCGTCGTTTCCCCTTCTGTACGTTGCATTTTTGTCATGTATTGTGTCGTAACTAATCTATCGACATTAGGATGTCGTCTGTACAGTCAACGTTCAGCATGATTGCATGACGGCCTGCTGCGGTTCAACGAGGGCTGTGTTTGAACAGCAAGAACGATTACTCTCATCACGCACCAAAGTCCTTGTCGACCACGTTCCCACCAACGCCTATCTTCTCAACACGTATTCGCTTCACAATTACCAATGGATCATCTCTGCAATTCCGATATCAATCCGTAATCAGTGTAGAGTACCACTTATCACCGAACATGTGTCATTACGCTTGCATGCAGCTGACCTCCTTAGGTTAAAGAAGGCAGTGGATGTTGCCCCTGATCCCAGTAACGAGGCTGATCCTCCTGCTTTTGATCAGCCAAACAAAACACGTCGAACAGGCAAGGCAAAAGGAAAGGCAAAAGCAACGTCACCGCTAGCAAAATCTACCACAGCAGCAGCAGTAAGCTCTCTTGTCAAATCTAATCCGTTTCCATCGTTTAATTTCCGTTAGATGCCTCGCCCGGGCCGCTCATCTTCCCGTCAGGCTGGTAAGCGAGTTCTAGATCTGACGTCATCATGCAATGACTGCTCTAGATTTCGCTATTGAACATAGTCAAGCAGGCCCCTCCCGGGTCTAGACAAACTGACGCCACATTGTTTCTTCCGCAGGAACTTGTCGAGCAAATGGTGTATGGTAACCCGTTATTACCTAATATTTTGTGTTTGTCGAGGCTATAAATGTGCACCCCATGAGTCCAAAAATCCTTGTCCTTCGCTGCTCTGCATGAGTCTTCTCGCTCATTTTCGACTCGAGCAGGGCATTTCCGTGGTGCCAACCACCACCGACGACGGGCCACCTGACTGTCGAGACGGAGCCTTGTCGCGTTCTTCCACCTTCACTGAAACTCCTCCTCCCCCAGGCCAAGGTGAACGGCGCCCTCGATCGGACTCATTTGACCTCGAAGAACAACGCAGGTCGAAGCGGGTGAGGCAACACGCGTTAGATACCTGTCGGGAAAATATGCTTGAGGATGATGCTCTCGATCAATTCGTGGAGGTCAGCAACGTATTACATGCCGCTTTGAACTGATTCCAAACAACGTTTTCTAGTTCGACATACCCGAAATGCTTATCTCTGTGCATGGAAAGCTTCTGGCCGTCGAGCGTTCACGGAAGAAAGACGAGACCCATGTCTTTCTCCATTCCGACCAGTTTAAGGTACAGAGTCGCCGATGCTAAAACTCCTGATACTTATAAGATTTGTAGGACATAATGAAAGATCGATTGCGATCTTGCTTGTTGTCACCGAACTTAACAGGTTATGTGACGGAGCTCCCCGAAAACCTTTGGGTACGTAGTAGCTTAGAAATTGCCCAGGTGCATAGCTGACGCTCGTTCACTTATCTATTTAACTAGTCTTTCATGAAAAAAAATACCACCGTATTCAAGATCCCTACTCTGGCTCTCGATGACCCAGAGTTGTCCGAATACATTGATGGCCTCATGAAGGAAACCCTTACGAAGCAGCGCGCCATAATCAAGGCCAAGGTATGAGCAGTGGAGATTGATGGACGACAACTTGCTCATTATAATTATTCTACCTAGCTCATGAGCAGCATCAAGTCGAAACAGCATGTCTCACTTCTTGCCCGATCCCTTGCCCAGACTGGATACTACGAGGTGACCACAAACCAATGGGCCCGTTTTGCATTCTTGGTAAGCGTATGAATTTCCTTGTAGTTGTGCGACTGCTCACTTTACTTAGCGGGGAAGTATGGTGACGTTTAATGACCTCGTCATTCAGTCGATGGCAAAGACTGTCGAAGCATCAAACTCGAAGGACACAGGTAACACAAGCAATGATCCTCCCATCGATAACAATGAAGATCCCAGTGGTGCCACTGACCTGGATGTGGAATTAGACGACTCCCCTTCCAGGCTATGGATTTCAACAGCCTATTGGGAATACATCGACCTTCTGCTCATTGAAATACGTACACAGACTGAAGCGGGCGAGCCCACATTGAACGGCCGCAAGAAAAAATTAGATGCGTAAGTCCTTAATCTGAACAGCAGCTGGTATATTGATCATCATTCCGAGATCATCAGATTTTTCACCGAATGTCTCCAGGGTGACTTCAAGAAATATCCAGACACCAAACGTAACTGTGCTGTACCGTATGCCTCGGAACTCTCCCTTTCCGACACACAGAGGTCTATCCACCAGGGTCTAATGTGGTGCTAAATTTCCGAACGTCGTTGTTCCCTCCCCACCATAATCACTCGCTGTTACATACACTCCTTTATACCTTCCTCGTACCCCACGCATATTGTGCAGTCTGCACCTTTGTCCTCATGTACCTTAACAGCGTCAATAAATTGTTTTCGTGTTTTCATTGTTGGGCAGACAACCTCTAATACTGGTCACACTTTTGTGACCCGTCATTCAACTTCGGACTTGCAAATCTCCGCTGCACATACATCGTCCCCAGACGAAGTCCCACAAGAAACGCCTTCTCTTGCCTCGCCCTCGTCTGATTCCCCGTCCTCATCCCAATCTCCCCATCCATTGTCTTACCTCTCCTCCTTTCTCAGCTTCCGCGAACCCAGCAAGAACATCAAGCAACTCCGTCTGCTTGCGCTTCAAGGTCGACAAGAAACGTTACGTGAGGAACTTGCTGAGGGTCGTGAAAAAGTAGTTTGGGGTTCGGTGGATGAGTTGCTGGAGGCGGAGGTGCGGCAGGCGGAGGGGGGTGATGACCGCGACGGGGATGGCGACGGGTATCAGGATTGTCCTGGACCTGGACCTGTATTGGGTGATTTCTTTCGGGCTGCCTGCGACTCTGTGTCGAAAGTGCTTGAAGACCGAGTCCGATGGGGATTACACTCGAGGCAGGCATTCTTTAGTCGCTGCGGCCCACCGCTCGACTTTCGTTGCTCGTCCTTCTTTGTCGCTAACCTGACTTGCCCGACAGCTTGGACCTATCCACCCAGATTGAACTATGGGGTCTTCACTCGAGGCAGGCATTCTTTAGTCGCTGCGGCCTGCCGCTCAACTTTCGTTGCTCGTCCTTCTTTGTCGCTAATCTGACTTGCCCGACAGCTCGGACCTATCCACCCAGATTGAACTATGGGGTCTTCGCAACGCCAGATTCAACTACAATATTGTCGGCGTCTTCGGCTCTCAGTCAACTGGGAAGGGCCCGCCGCTCGACTTTTGTTGCTCATCCTTCTTTGTCGCTAACCTGACTTGCCCAACAGCTCGGACCTATCCACCCAGATTGAACTATGGGGTCTTTGCAACGCCGGATTCAACTACAACATTGTCGGCATCTTCGGCTCTCAGTCAACTGGGAAGGGCCCGCCGCTCGACTTTCATTGCTCGTCCTTCTTTGTCGCTAACCTGACTTGCCCGACAGCTCAGACCTATCCACCCAGATTGAACTATGGGGCCTTCGCAACGCTGGATTCAACTACAACATTGTCGGCGTCTTCGGCTCTCAGTCAACTGGGAAGAGTGCATATCAGACTGAAGGCGAACAAACATGGGTACTCGCTCAACCAGCGCGGTCTTTACGCCGGTGTCTTGCGTGATCCATACGACAGGCAGATCGGCCCTCATCGGCTCTGACGCATTTGGTAACACAAACCCGCCTCAAATCCATGGCCATATCAGACAGCGGGAGAAGGGATGCCCGGCCAGGGACACACAAGTCTCTCCTACACAACATCTGAACAATCCTGATGAGTCGAAGCAGGGGTCTGGGGCAAGCAAGACTAATATCAAATGAGACGGGCACGTCACGCATGAAGACGCAGATGCAGTGGCCGATGGGGAGTCCATATGGATTAGTACCTCAATCGAGGAGGAGAGACGGAGCATGAGTGCGAGTCAACAAGGGCTATTCGGTATCGTGATAATGGTATGGTGTCGGTTTCCATTAGACACCACGGATAGTACTGTAGCATTGTATGCTACCTGATGTCCCAAATACCCCATGAATGCCTGAGAATTAGTTCCCTTGTCGCCTGAGCCAGCACAACCAGAATGTGTATACCACTGAGTAGTGATTACCTAGCATGCTACAAGGCGAACGTCCGGTGCAACCCGTATCAAACCACAAATTAAGTATCTATAAAATATCAGCGACCTGCTTTGTTTGTCGCCTGAGCCAGCACAACCCGAATGTGTATACCACCGAGTAGTAATTACTTAGCATGCTACAAGGCGAACGCCAGGTGCAACCGGTATCCAACCACAAATTAAGTATCTATAAAATATCAGCGACCTGCTTTGTGCACTAGTATCTTGAAGGAACTGGTGATGATGCAAATCGGAGCGGCCCGACGTCCAGATAAGCTTCACCAGGGTATGTACACCCTCATGCAATGGTCACTTAATACATCATAATGTATATATTACAATGTATATGTCACATGTGTCCGAGGGTCGGTCCGTCAACCACTCAGCTGTACCTCACTAGCGCATATATAAGACTGGCTGACACATGACTTACACACCATAGTTCGAGTAACCACTCCAGCAATGGCAAACTATAGTATTTATGTGCTACAGCTATAGGGAGAAATGCTTTATCTATGATGCTGAAGTTGTTCACTGACTGTCATTACACATATTTGTTTGAGCGATTACCTGACGTCCGCTGGTCGCTGGAGTCAAGGTCAACCAAGCCAGCCCGTGGGAAACATTCAAAATAGGTTCTGTTCTTGATAGCTTATCAATGGTACAACAGACCAATGGCTCATATTTATTGTGGTAGTCAACTTATATTCTAGGAGAGACATACTGTCTATGTTTATCAAGTGCTTGCACGAACGAGGGACGGAAATCATCTGTCGCATGGCGAGTGGACATCCGTGAGACATAAATCAGTTTTAACGTCCATGGGACGTCAGCTTATTTTGGGCGTGTACTTGATGAGTTCTTTTCGTCGGTCGATGATTGTGATGAATCCCTCGGCGTCGCTGATCGCGATATCCCCTGTCTTGAACCATCCATCTGGCGTGATCGCTGATGCCGTCGCACTTGGATTGTTCAAATAGCCCTGATGGTGACCCTGCATGAGCGACTTGCAAAAAAGGATCAGCTTTATAATCACACACACCTTCATCACTGTCGGCCCTCGGACCCAGATCTCGCCTGCACCTTCAATGTCGGTAATGATCTAAGACGTATGAGTGGAAGATCGTTGGTAGACAATAGACATGCTCACCTCTCCCGCATCCTCACGAACTAGTTGCACTTCGAGGTTAGGGAGCACGCGGCCAACGGAGCCGATGTGTGTGTTGGCGTCGTTCGGATGCAAGACTATCATCGTGGGAGAGGTCTCCGTGAGACCATATGCTAAGTCGCGTAAAGAAAGTCGGGTCAGCAGGATTGTGGAAGGCAGATGAGCGGGCGTACCTTGAGAGACGATGGCGTCGGCACCGACCTTTTGGAGACGTTTTCTTATTGTCGCCACGAGATCTGCCCCCAAAGGGGCAGCGCCGGAGTAGAGCGTGTGTATCGAGGTCATATTAAACTTTTCGATAGCTGTCCACAGAGGATAAGTTCAGACGAAATTTGGGTTTCAAAAGAGTTAGAAGCACGTGCCTTCATGACGGGCGAGTACAACCAACATGGGTGGAACGACTAACACAATCGTGGCCCTATATCGTTCCA
>JBBPRZ010000048.1:0-15518 GCA_038093335.1 Boletus chippewaensis | reverse complement strand
GTGAGTGCTATGCAGAGTACGAGAGCTTGTGCCACGACGCACCTTGGCCGCATCCCCAGAGGTGTAGCCAATCGTATACAACACACGAGTGAATGCCCAGAATGCACACGCGCTCGCCGCAAGGACAGGGTACTTTACCCCTGACACCAGTGTCCTGTTATACCAGTCAGATCCTAATCACTTCATTGAGACGGGTGTGTACGTGATAAGGATAGCGGGCATATGCTCCAGGGTGTTTTGGTGTGCGCGTTGAGCACAATTGAAGAGGTGAGCTTCGCGCGATGCTTGCGCCTCTGCTTTCTCTGCGTATACTACGAATTCCCAGTGGTTGTCAGGTGTCGAGAGTGACACCGAGGAGAGAGAGGAGGGGCCTACGTTGTGGATATTTGATGCCCGAGCTGCTGCGGTACCGATTCACTACTATGGTCTGCCAGCCCATGAGCCATACGACCGAGACAAGCGCTCCCGCAACGTAACGGTAGCTGGATGGATAGCGGTGAGATGCAATAGAGGATGAAAGACAAGTCACCGACTGACCCTTCAGGAAGCAAAATTTGCGTAGACATTGTAGGAGTTTCGTGAAAATGCTATTGATGGATTAGGGAGAGATGTGAGAGTGTTCTTATACTGATTGATCGGCCGTATGCCGCTCCGTGACGCAAGCGCTGACGCGTCGACGCGGACTCTTTGTCATTCGCTCTCAGCCAACTCTTGTAAAGTTGCCAATCATGACTGTTGGTGAGACTCGTTACTAGGCAAAGTTCAACACAGCCAGTGAGCGCCGAGTAATTATGGCCACATGGTTACAGCGGCGCGGCGGTAGAAGAAAAAGACGAGCAGTCGGATGCTGACAAAGACGGGTCTGAGATTCGATGTAACGGAGCAACAAAGCATCAAATATGTACTATCTACAATAAAGTACGTGAGTGGAATAAGGTATGATCTGCGGCTAGAGTACTAGTCCAGGGGTCAAACTCTCAAAGTTTGTGCTAGGGTTAACAATCGACACATGCTTGACTCTCTCTGATGGCGAGGGCTCGTCGACTACAAACTCGACCGTTCTGGAAATGGCGATTTCGAGCTGATTCACAATTCGGGATGAAGTTCAATGACGCACCTTGGTGGGGGTAGGCATCTCATCATGTGACTAACCAAATGTTCAGGTTTAATCGCATAGCAACAAGGGTATATCAACTCACTGAGAACGTAGCTGTCGCTTTACGCCGTGCAGCAGAAGATCTAGAGAGATCCGAACTACGCTGTCTTTAGTGTTGGAGTGGCTGACGCGCATTCAACCTGGCGCGTGGCAAAGGAATTCGAAACTCACGTAGTAAGCAAGAAATTTGCGAACACTTTAGGGGCGCCATCAGCGAAGGAATAGGGATTGAGCATGAAGAAATATCCACGCACACTTTTGGATAAATAAATGGGATCCCAAGAAGCGGCATCGTCAGCCACTTGGACGACGGACGACCCCGTTAGGGAAATCGAATGAGTTGTTACTCACGAAATCATCGATAAAGTTGTGACCGTACTGGAAGAGCATGTTAGCAAAGAAGAATGCAATATTTAATGGTTTCCAACAGATTGCTTTCAAAGTCGGTAGTCGAAGTCTCGGGAAACACGTACTTCGTCGAAATTGTAAAGGCTCCTTGCTCACGTTTGTTGACGACTCACGTTTGTATATGCGATGTGTGAAAGAAATGCGTAACAGTGTCAGCAAACTAACAAAAAAGTATCTGAAAAGCATGATACCAGTTTACAATGAACGTGAGGATTTCCTGTATAGCATCAGTAAAACCATCACGCAGGAGAGTATGGGTCACACTCACGGTATTCATACCTGTCAACTTAAACGTGGTGATAAAGCGGCAAAACAAAAAGAAGTGAACGTGCCACCACCCAAGATAATCCAGAACTTAGAGTGCCTCTCCCAACCTAAAGGAAGGACCATGTTGCAATCCCATCATGATTACTTGTGCGTTCTGCCATCGTACTAGTAACCATATCAATCTGGCCTCCAGGGTGTGTTATATATATTCGGTTTGCCATGCCAGTGGGAGGGGTTGGCAACATTTTGCCGTGCCACCTAGGCGTTGCAGTGTTCGCGTAATCGTTGAGTCCTGCCGGTCCCGTTCAAAAATCTTCGGGTGAGTGGTCAACGGGAAGGGACTATACATCGTGATCAGGTTGGTGTTGTTTAAGCAATCCTCCTCCTCGGGTTTGCCAGGGGCCACCCCTTTGAGGAGGCTCGGCGATAAAACGGGGAGCTACCATAAAACTTGAAAGGGTTCATCATAGCGCTGGCACGACCACTGAACGATCATGGATCATGTACCTAACAAGCAGAATGTCCGAAGTCGCGCCGACCCGACTCAGCCCGAATTGATATCTAGAGGGAAGCTGATTTCCAAATGGGCGAGTCAGTGCGACGCTGATGGCGACACTCCAATTGTTACCAGAGTGTAGGAGATGATCGATGAAAGAGGAAGGCTTGTCAGTGGAAGCTTGTTGACGATCGGGCATCGTGCAGCGCAAGTTACTCGTAGCTTGGCTGCTCCCACGATTCACCTAGTCTGGGACCCAGTACTATATGAGGCAAACCGTCGATTCAGCAGAGGTGTGTTTCTGATCAACAAGCCTCCAATCTGGTGCTAGTGAATCGTGATCAACATTCCTCAGGTGTACAATTACGTACATGAAATACAACAGAATAACGGTGCATGTTTCAACGTCCCTCGATTGTCATGCTCTAACCCACTTGTAAGAGTCCATATATTAATATTGAATACATGTAATGCGTTACCATACACACAGTTCTGAGATCAAAACAAATGCAACGAAACAAGCCACGTAAGAGATTGTGAAGGCACGTAAACGATACAGACGTATAACGAAAGAATGGGTCAGAATATGATGAGACAGATGGATACGAATCATTTGAACTGAGGCTCGATGATTGACACACGCTTGAGGTTTTCTGAGGACGAGGGCTCGTCGGCCCCAAACTCGACCGTTTTCTCAACGGTAATTTCGAGCTGGTTCAAGGATCGGGCTTGAGTATATCTAGATCAAAGAGCGACTGATCCGATACCATACCTTGGTAGGTGTAGGGTGCTCGTTGCGTGTCTGATTAAAGGGTAGGATTAAAGCGCACGGTAATGACGCGGATCGACTCACCGAGTACTTTCCCGTCGTTCTCCGTGCTGTACTAGAGAATCGGGGAAACCCTGCAGGGAAATCCGCAGAGGCACCACGTTGTCGTTGGTGTTGAAGGTGTTTACGTGTGTTCAGCCTGGTTGGTGGCTGTGGGTGGCACGCAACGATATGACGAGCAAGTTCGAGACTCACGTGGCAAGCAACGAGTTTGCGTACACTGTAGAAACGTCATCAGCAATGGAACAGAGATCGAAACGAGAAAAATATCTGCGTACACTTGCTAATGAAAAAATGCAGTCCCATGAAAACAAGATTGTCAGGCATTGTGAGCCACTTAGGCGATGGTCAGAACGTCGAGAAAATCGGGCAAGTCGGTACTCACACAAATCATAGACACAATTGTCGCAGCACTTGGGAAAAGATTTGAGCGAGGCGGAGGACCACATAATCAGTAATTTACCTTGTCAACAGATTGGTCTCAAAGGTATACAGAACCACTGCACCGATTACGCGATCTAAGCTGCAGCACATTAGCGTCAGTAGTCAAGCTCTCCGAGGGTCACGAATACTTACCTCGTCGACGCCCTCTTGTCGTTCTGGAGGGTCTGCAGCGAATGAGTCAAGAATCCCGTGACCAGAATGTCTACAAGGCATGACATCGCCAGGCCGAGAGTAAACACCCACTATCATGAGGATGAATTGTAGGATCCGGACAATCAATACATGCCATCCAAGCTTACTCGGAATTCTGCCTTAAATGCCGTAAAAGTTTTCTTGTGGATCCTAGCATGTTGTATTCAGCCTAGACTACGTTGACCAAGCAAGGATATGCCTCACATTTCTACTGTCGTTACTGTAAGTTGGGTTTGAGCGAATTTGATAAACGTTTAGCGAGGCACGATTCAATCCCCTTACCTGTCGCGCAACCTGTTTCATCCGGGTCAACGATACGTTGGTGGAAAGGAATCGTGAAAACCTACAGAGACGGAAGAATGCCAACACCAACTTTGACAGATTTCAATCAGTTGTGGTCCCAGGTCACGATTTCAAGTGGAGTGGGCGCCTACAATTAATGCCGTGATTCGCCATTGCCGTCGGCTCACTTGAAAAGCGTAAGCACCTTGTTGAGCTAGGTCAAGAAAGCGTTACTTACGTTTGTGGATTCGATGTGAGAAAAAACTGCGAAAGGATATCAACAAACTAACAAGGCGGAGTGTGGCAAGTCATTACCAGTGGACGATGAACGTCAGGATTGCCTGGAGCGAGCTGATAGGTCTTGTACGAAATAATAAAGGATGATGCTCACGGTAATTATGACCGTCAACTGCGACATGAAGGTTAAGCAGGGAAGCAAGAAAGATGAGAATGTACACACTGCTAGTGGGCTAAACGTTGTTCGTTTCACGATTAATGGAGTAGAATGCCAAAGTCGCAAACGTACGTTGGGATTGTGTCTATTTTCGTCACATCGCCGTAATTCGTGATTAAGTAAATCCAGATCGATGCATAGACCAGTAGGCTGTGGGTGGTGTCAAGCGTCCTAACGGGAGTTTGAGCAGTGGCCCACGAAGCGATTATGGAACGACCAGGACCTACCAAACCGCTCCAACCTAATCGTGGTATGAGATCATGGACGTTGAGCAGGACCATTCGATGCGACTTACTATGGACTTGATCCTTGCGGAATCTTGAGGGAAGAGCTTGATGTAGAGGAGTGTCTGCACGACAACGACCCCTGACAAGCTAGAGTTTAGCAAGGTCAGTCATGTCAGTGAATCAACACAACTTGAACGCTAATCGGTACTCACGCTGCAGCAGAAAAACCGCCGAGTAGAAGGGCACCGAATGTTGTATCCACTTGGACGACAGATGTCATATTAGCGCCTGTGTGATGGGCGGAAAGGGGAGGTACGCAAGTCGTGAAATGAAGATGGAAGACAGAGGAGGAAGAGGGTGGGAAGGAGATGGAATCCCAACGTTTTGTGGTGAAGAGCGCTCGGAATATTTATTGCCGTCCTTGATCGAGGTGAGACATATTCCGATCTGCAGTGCCCGCTAGTAGTCCGCAAAGGGTTTGTTTCAGTACGGTCACAGACAGGAATGTCAGATGCACTGGTCAAAGCCATCCTGCGGTGCACGGTGCATCACGGTGTAACTGGATCATTTCATAGGAACGCCGTGCCCCGCCGATTGAGATGGGCTGACTCCATACCATGTGCTTCGATCCGTGTTCGTGCCTGTGTCGTTGGACCATGGACACCTGTCTGCCAATACAAATTTGGCACACAATGACAGGTCCGAACCGAGCTGAGGTGTGACTTGAATAAGTATCATAATGTACTGTAACTTTCAGAGTGTTTTTGTCCCCAACTGCTCCAGACCACTCAGGACCGAATTCGGCGAACAGCTACTAATTACCATATAATCCTTGATGACTTGCCCGATTATACTTCGCACACTGGACCTGTTCTACTTATGTACAACTTCAGCTCGCCCGCTTCGGAAGCTAGTACGTTGTGACTCTAGGTAGTGACGTTTCCTCCGACAGGGGTCGCGGATATGATCCATAAGCTTACTACTACTGGCAGGCTCGAGGTGTCCGTTAGTTCAGGTTGGTGAGTCTCTGCGTGCCAAATTCCAATTGGCGAATCCCAGCGTGACGTTGACGTTCAAGTTCTGTTCGAGTGCATTGACTGAATTCAAGAAATGTAAGCAGCATACCAGTAGAGACTTATAAGTTATTTAGTATACATATGTTCACGATCATATCGTGCTCTTCGAGTCGTGATCGATTGATCGCGTAACCGGTGTCCTGCCATAGCCCGCGTCATGCATCGGTGAACGCGATGCTGATGCCGGAACGATGACGAAAGGCGCAGCTGGATTTTCATTCTATTCAGGAAAGTTAGCACGCAGTACAGTACTTACCCATTGTGTCCTCAGGCTGCGATTCAGTGGACTGGAGTCACTGGACCACGTTGGTGACCAAGTTGCAGAACACGTGACAACCCTTCGCGCTTGTCACAGTCACCCGTCACGACCAGCTTCCTCTTTGACCACGACGGGCGACATGACTTTGACCGTGCGTTTCCTGATCTGCCCTCCTTCACTTCGTTGATAGCGTCATCCAGGACACATCAACGCCGATGGATGAAGACGTGTTGAGCGACGTAGTTCCGAGCAATATCGTCTCAAGACAGGCAAGTAACCTGTCCCTCGTCAGCTGGTCATATACTCACGGCGCGTGTGACGCCGGACATAATAGCAAAGCGAGGGTGCGGACGATGGAGAGAGCGAGTATGTCGACGGCGGCGCGAGTATGGAAGAAGACGAACTTCAGAGCGACCAGGAAGAACAGGTTCGCGTGCTTGTTTGTTTATGATCACTGGACTTTTGAAGTTAATGTCCTGCCTCTCCAGCCTGTCGCAAGTGGTTCATCGCCATCAAAATTGGCAAAATTGCAGCAGTCCACAGAGAGACAGAAGAAGAAGCAAAAACGAATGGCGGATGAAGGCCAACTCCATGCAAAGAGGCAGGAGATGGACAAGGCAAAGGTACCTGCCTCACCGCAATTATGTTCTTGTCTTCTCACACTTGCCAGATTGCCGACGCCGTAAAGCGTTACTCCTACTTGTTGGGTCAGACGGACCTTTTCAAGTATTTCGTCGATATCAAGGCTAGTTATATTCATTTGTACCCGGTATCTGCTCATCTTTGTACATTCACAGAAAGCTCGCGATCCCCAGTATGCTGCTCTCTTGGATGCACAACCTAAACAGCGGGGGAGAGGTCGCAAGAAACCTGTGTAGGTATCCTGCTCCTCACCGCTGATCACGTGCTCATCATCATCCAGAGACCAAAGCGCTCGCCACAGGAAGTCTGAGAAGGAGGAAGATGAAGAAATGCTAAAAGATGGAGAACTTGCCGCTGAAGGAGATGATCAGCCCTACGTTTTTGAAGAATCGCCAAGCTGTCAGTTCAACCTCACGTATCATATAGTCTTTGCTCACTCTCTGATAGTTATCAACGGCACTATGAGAGCGTACCAACTTCAAGGGTTGAATTGGCTGGTGTCGTTATATCACAATGGACTGAACGGGATTCTTGCTGATGAAATGGTGTGTATTCCACTAGTACACCCTTGTAATTGCTCAACCACACCTGTAGGGTCTCGGTAAAACGCTGCAAACCATCTCATTCCTTTCGTATCTTAGACACTACCGTGCTGTTCACGGTCTTCATCTGATTGTGGTTCCGAAGTCAACACTCCAGAACTGGGCTCGAGAGTTTGAACAATGGACGCCGGACGTCAATGTCGTGGTTCTGACTGGGACTAAAGAAGAACGTGCTGAGCTGATCGCTAATCGACTTATCCCCCAAGATTTCGATGTCTGTGTCACCTCGTATGAGATCTGTCTCATAGAAAAGTCGGCGCTCAAGAAATTTTCGTTCGAATACATCGTAATCGACGAAGCCCACCGTATCAAGAACGCTGACTCCATTCTTGCCCAGATCGTCCGCGCCTTCATGTCCCGCGGTCGTTTATTGATCACTGGCACCCCACTTCAGAACAATCTCAAAGAGTTATTTGCTCTCCTCAATTTCATTTGTCCCGAGATATTCTCCGACTATGCCGATCTCGACGCTTTTCTCCACAAAGATGACGCTGGTGCTGATGGCGAGGAGGAGAAGAGCAAGAAAGTGGTGGAAGCATTGCACAAAATTTTGCGACCCTTCCTCCTACGTCGTGTCAAGTCCGACGTGGAGAAGAACCTTCTCCCAAGTCAGTCGTCTCTTTCTTGCTTCGCACATTCTGGTTATTGACTCTGGCTTTAGAGAAGGAGATCAATATATACGTCGGGCTTACCGAGATGCAGCGGAAGTGGTATCGTTCCGTCTTGGAAAAGGATATAGATGCGGTCAATGGTGTGTCCCCTCGCTGCGCACTCGAAATATTTTGATCTAAATTTGACTCTAAAAGGATTGACGGGAAAGAAAGAGGGAAAAACTCGTCTAATGAACATGGTTATGCAGGTGCGTCTTACGGCCGATCTCAGCTATCCTATCCAACATTATGCCAGCTCCGGAAAGTAACATGTCATCCGTACCTGTTTGATGGCGCAGTGAGTCCTTCTTTAACCTGCCACAATTTCGCTCCAACTGTGATCAGGAGCCAGGTCCACCGTACACCACGGATGAGCATCTCATAGAGAACTCAGGGAAGATGTTCATATTGGACAAGTTACTCAAATCCTTGAAGGTCAAAGGATCAAGGGTACTGATCTTCAGTCAAATGAGTCGCGTCCTGGACATTTTGGAAGACTACTGCCTCTTTCGTGGATTCAGTACGTTTTTGAACGACTGTTTGGTAGTCACAGTGGTTCTGACGTGACTTCCTATTTCCAGGGTACTGCCGCATCGATGGCAGCACTGCGCACGAAGACCGGATCGTCGCGATCGACGAATACAATAAGACTGATAGCGACAAGTTCATATTTTTGCTGACTACCCGCGCTGGCGGCCTTGGCATTAATCTCACAACCGCGGACATTGTCGTCCTATATGATAGTGATTGGTGAGATTTCTAGTTGCCGGCCAACTAACATGAACGTGCTTATCAATGGCCCAGGAATCCCCAAGCCGACTTGCAGGCTATGGACCGTGCTCACCGAATTGGACAGACAAAACAAGTGTATGTATTCCGCTTCATTACGGAGGGTAGCGTCGAGGAGCGTATGCTCGAGCGCGCGGCGCAAAAGCTCCGTCTTGATCAGCTCGTCATTCAACAAGGCAGACAGCAACAGTCCAAAGGTAAGTGACATTACCTCGGATCCGTGTGACATTGACTTCAAGTTTCTTGGAACTCAGCTGCAAACAAAGATGAACTCCTTGACATGATAACGCACGGCGCGGAGAAGATTATCAACTCTTCCGACGAGTGAGTGCAATCATACATTTCTCGACGACATTGAAATTTCCGTCGCCAGCATGCTCATCAATGATGACATTGAAGCCATCATCCAACGCGGCGAAGAGCGCTCCGCAGAGCTCAACAGCAAATACGAGGGCCTCAACCTCGAAGACCTCAGTAACTTCAAGTCGGACAGTTCGTTGCAACAGTGGGAAGGGGAAGACTTCCGTGCTGGCGGACGCAAGTCGCTCAACTTGAACATGCTTTCGTTATCGAAACGGGAGAGGAAGTTGAATTATTCGGTTGATAGCTATTTCAAGGATACGTTACGCGCTGGACCGTCGAAGACAGAGAAGGCTCCCAAGATGCCACGTGCGCCGAAGCAGATCCAGATGTGAGTTTACTGAATGGTTGTCGTTGTGAGCCGTCTCGTGTTGATGGTATTGGATTCGACTTCCCAGTCAGGACTTCCAATTCTTTGACCCAGCCTTAGCCCTGCTTCAGGAAAGAGAATTGGCGGTGTTTAAAGTGCGTCAATCACTTGTCGTTGGCGATTGGAGTTGACTGGACGCCGTTTTAGCGCTTGAATGGCATCGCCGCGACAACGAGAGAACCCCAGGGTCCTGACGATACGCCAGAGAAATTAGAGGCGGAACGGGCCCCGGCTCAAGAGTTTATCGATACAGGTGAGTATATATAACTCGTGATCCGCTGATCATGCTGACACGCGATGTGTGCGCTTCAAAGCGGAACCGCTTACTGAAGAAGAGCAAGCGTTGAAGGAGCAATATATGGAGGCTGGCTTCCACGACTGGAGCCGGAGAGACTTCCAGCAGTTTGTTCGTGCATTAGAGAACTATGGATGGTCCGTTGACGGTCTCACACACCTCATCTCTCTTCCTGATCTCCCCTATTTAGGACGGACGACTACGATCTGCTCGCTTCCGAGATCCAGGACAAGGATGCAAAGGCTGTAAAGCGGTACTACACTTACTTCAAGAAACATTGGAAAGAACTTGCCGAACACCCTCGTATCGCCGCACGTATCGCCGAAGGCGAAGCCAAACGCAACAAACGGTCCAACCTCGAGCACCTCCTCGCCAAGAAAATCAACTCTGTCAAACATCCGATGCAGGAACTCGAACTCAACTACCCCACAACCAAAGGCAAAGTCTACTCCGAAGAGGAAGACCGGTACTTGCTCTGTCGGTTGAACCATTACGGGATGCGGGCTGAGGACGTGTATGAGCGTATCAAGCGGGATATTTCCGAGTTTCCAGTATTTCGCTTCGATTGGTTTTTCAAGAGTCGGTCAACGCAGGAGTTGCAGCGGAGGTGTAATACATTGTTGGGGATGATCGAGAAGGAGGCTGAAACACTTGCGCAGCAAGAGGGGAAGTCCAAGGGGAGGGGGAAGGTAGGTGCCGAGTTCCTTCGGTCCTAATGTTCGCTCATGTGTCTCATTGTGTTTTGTAGAAACGGGGTTTAGAGGACGTGCAAAAGGAAGACGAGATTAAGGAATCGAGATCCCCTACGCCTGCCGCACCTGCGCTGAAAAAGTCGCATAAGAAGAAGAAGACATAGATATTGGGGTTTGACGTGCACATACTGATTAGACACGTACGGACGTCATCCATCTTGCACACATGTTCCCTTTCTCGTTTTCACCGCGTATATTTACATTCCATGTCATGTGTTTAATAAGAATCGTAGTGTCTCGCTCATGATCCACGCTCCATTCGCCGATTGCACATGTACGAGGTATCAATCATCATCAAAAATCAAAATCAAAATCAAAATCAAAATCAAAAAGTCAAAAAGTCAAAAAGTTAGCGGCGAACGTCGGAGGAACAAACTCACTCGACGCTTCAATCGGGTGTTTCGGTTGCTATTCAGTCAGTTCGAGTGTTTCGGGTGTGGAGGAGTGTCGGCGAGTGTTTCGTGGTTGGCGGGTATTTTGTGTTGTCGATGTGTATTTCGTGTACAGTGTGTGCCACTCAAAATAGGCACGTCACATATAGGCAGGCTGAAACTTGTAATAACACTTCCACAAACTCAATGATGGTTATTCCAACTGTATATATGTGCTCTATGACATAGAAACAAGGCCGCTATCTGATTAGAATTAGTAAATTCTAACAATTAAAAATTTAGTCCGTCTGAAAAGTGAACTTGAATCGGCGCCAGTGGAGTTACCATATTGGGACATCGGAGTTACTCTATTTGGTATTCTAACTCCATGGCCTAACACAGCTCACAGGTGCACAAGGAGATAATCAGTTCAATAAGATGTTAACGCTCATCATCATGGTCAGTGCACAACGGCAGTGGGACTTGTACTTCTTGACAGCGTACTCAGCCTGTTTCGCATTCAGTCCCTTTCTGTACAATTCATGGATTACATAGAGCGTGGAGTAATTATAATTACAAATGCCACACAGACTTTTGACACAAATAAAAATTGTAGCATGTAGATAGACCCTATGGGATGTCCCAGTATGAATTTCTAAGAAAACCGTGGTCAGAATAATTTGTTATACATCATATGGTGACTAGGGGAGGGTAGTAATTTAGGTCGACCAAATAATTTACTGGGGCATTCCTGATGATCATACTACACTCCTATGATGTTGTAGATACTGGGCAAACACAATTTGGAGCAATGGTGTACACCCCTGATTTAATTGACCATGGTGTATGGTAACCAGGGAGGTAATAATCCAACTCGACCAAAGAATTTACAGATGCATTTCTGATGGTTATACCACACTCCTATGATGTTATGGACACTGGGCAAACACAATTTGGAGCAGTGGTATACACCCCTGATTTAATTGACCATGGTGTATGGTGACCAGGGAGGTAATTATCCAACTCGACCAAAGAATTTACAGATGCATTTCTGATGGTTATACCACACTCCTATGATGTTATGGACGCTGGGCAAACACAATTTGGAGCAGTGGTGTACACCCCTGATTTAATTGACCATGGTGTATGGTGACCAGGGAGGTAATAATCCAACTCGACCAAAGAATTTACAGATGCATTTCTGATGGTCATACCACACTCCTATGATGTTATGGACGCTGGGCAAACACAATTTGGAGCAGTGGTGTACACCCCTGATTTAATTGACCATGGTGTATGGTGACCAGGGAGGTAATTATCCAACTCGACCAAAGAATTCACTGGGGCATTTCTGATAGTTATGATACACTCCTATGGTGTTGTAGACACTGGGCAAACACAATTTGGAGCAGTGATGTACGCCCCTGATTTAATTGACCAAATATGGTGACTAGGGCATCATTATCTAGGTCAACTAAAGAAGATCCAGGTGCATTCCTTTTAGTCAATGTTGTATGCATTTGGGAAAGATTATCTGATGGTTATAGCATATGTATTTGATTGGCTTCCCTCATCTGCATCCTCGTCCTCTCTTTCCTGATCCTCCTCTCTTTTCTCATGCTCATTATCCTTTGTTCTCTCATCCTCAGTTCTTCCTGCACCTTCCCTTTCAGTATACCTTGTTTGTCTTCCTTTTCCTGCTGTCGTAGACCTACTTCTGCCTGCTTTATCGGGGGATTGCACACATTTATTTATTTATTTTGCTGATTTTCTCTGTCTCTTCACTCTTAACCTTTGCCTCTCGAGTGTCAGAATTTCTTGATATCCAGCATTGTAGTTGGTTTCATGACTTCAGAACACACGTTGTTTTCTTTCTAGTCAGTTTTCTTTACTTTTCCTTGGATATGCCTTTGATTTTGTAGAACTTTGTATTGATCATCAACACCACTTTGTTGTCCTTCAATCTCCATGTTTTCCTTTCACTGCTTCTGGAAGTGTTTGGACCAAGGAAAGATCTTGCCTGGTCACTCTGTCACCTCAAATGTCTCTGATGCAGTATGATTCTTTATCAACTGATGATACTCCAAGGAGATCTGTTTGGAGGCTTGGAGACTTGATCAGGTTGTGGGAAGAAGGTACTCATCCTTTCCACAAAGCTAGGCTGACAACACCCAGCCCCCGTGCTCCCAGTAATGTCTGTGTTACATGCTTTGAATGTACATGCACAACAATTCTTGAAGGTACTGTTGAGAGACCATGTCTTGATTGCATCTTTCAAGGACATCAGCCATGGCCCATGATCTGGATCTATAAGCCTAAAGCTGGCATGTGAATTGAACAAATAGCTTCCCTACATGAGGCTCCAGAACAGACAAGCTACTAGACCACATGCTTGATTGCATGATCAACCAAGGCTAAATGATCTTGATCAATAATGTACAAGTAGGCATATTTCCGATAGGAAACTGTTCTGATTCATCTATGATGGGTGTTCTTTGCCATGCCAGTTGATTGTCCTTCGTCTTCAGCTTTGAATTCATAAGCTTCAATACCTTCACATCATCTTGTAGTTGGATGGTAGGAAGCAGAGATGTTTTTCGAGTTCCAGTTCAAACAGAAAGAACATGCTGAAGCGCTCACATACCCTGGAGAACTGGAGAAGGGCTATGGATTCCCGGACATGGTAATCCAGGATGATGGGTGTGGAGGAAGTACAGCAAATCAGATGATAGATAATTCCAGTAAGAACTCCCAGATTGGGTGGGCTGAGATGTTTGATGGTAATTTGAGCCAGCTGAAGTGCCCTAACTCATCTAGCCAGGAATTCAAACAAGATGTCTGAGGGTAGCCATAGGATGGGATTGGAAATTGTTCGACCTAGGAAATGACATTTGGCTCAACAACAGTCCAATCATGCATAACATGGTGAAAATGATTCACTCTGTTGTGCAACCCTAGCATCACATAGTCCATGACAATTCCACTCATTCTACACCCATTCCTGACTCCATAGGACCTCTTCTTTGCCTCTCCAGAATACATGGAAATCGCCTGTGTGAGGACAGATAGAGATAGTATTTCTACATTAACATGGTCATGCTCCACAGCATCAATACTATGAAGGATGGAAATGTGTTTCCAGTATTGAAGGGGTCCATTCCAAAGGTTCCAGTCGTCCAGTTGACCATCATAAGAAGGACATGGAGCAGCTGATATATTTCCAGAAATATGTCTTCCCAGAACGAATGCAGAGTCTCTGTGATAGTCAAAGACGACGACAAAGAAGTGATCTGCTGACAAGACCACAAAAGAAATGAGGATGGATGGATCTCTATGCAATGTGTGGAAGGAATAGCACTGTTGAAACACATTGACCTCCTGGAGATCGGGCAAATGGAGATTGGGCAAAGGATGGACACCAGAGAAAATAGATAGGATGGCAGAAAAGAAGTCGACATAATGAACATGTGTCCTTTCAGAAACTGAGTACCATAGAGAGAGGTTGAGGATACTGGCATCGATCCAGGGTTGATACTTCAGGGTTCTGATATGCAGCAGCCCACATGGTGGGTCTTGCCATGGAGCACACTAATGAATCAACATGAGTAGATGACAACTAGCAAGGGACATATAGGTATACTAATAATGTGATGCATTTTACCCTGCTTTTACAAATAGGTTAGGTTATGCTGGGGTTAGGATTAGGAGGGAGCTGACTCGAGGCGAAGCCGAGAGGCAGCGGATGTGAACTTGCGTTGAAAAGTTCGGGTGAAATAGGTAACAGGCTTGACTTTACCATAGTCAAACCACCTGTTTCGTCCGAATGACTCATCAGACCTATTTTCAATGTTAAGGAGCTGTGCCTTAAACTTACCGGGTTTATATAGAAAACCACGGAAGCGGAGTTGCTTTCCAGATTAGTAGTACGGAGTTCCGTTGGGGAGAGAACTTAGCGGATAACAATTTTTAGATGCCTATTATTATGCTTCCGTTCCGTTCCGTTCCTCCGCAGCAGTGCCATGCGCCCGGATTGATCCGGGGTGGAGATCCGAGGATTTCCCGGAGAAACGTATGAACCGGTCCTATTATAGTGGTTATTTATAATGCGTGGGACCGTTCCCATGTCAGTCAAACTTAACCGTGTCACTCGGACTCTAAATCGATCACGGATAGGGCCGGATGTTCATCCGGAGTGTCCGGGTCCGGACGGACCACGGATTATGAAGTCCGTTGTGATCGGATTAACTCCTATGCGGCCGGGCCGTGTCCTAAGGCTATTAGGTGCCGTACGAATACCGGATACCGTGTCCACGGGGCGCAGAATCCGGGGTTACCGAACCTTTGCCGAGGGGCGTATACCAAGTACCTGACAACCCGCAAGCAATCTCCGAAGAGACCTAGGGCGTACCAGCGTGCCGGAGGGCACATGCAGGTTAGGATTTAGAGTATGAGTACTACGGACCTGATTAGGAATCGCAGGGCGTTAGACCGGTTAGGAGGGGGAACTCGCGGCGGAGCGAAGCGACGTCGTGAGTGGATGTGTAAACGCTAAGATGGAGCTGAGGGGCTCAACAGGTAATAGGCTTGAGGTTTCCGG
>JBBPRZ010000047.1:0-15538 GCA_038093335.1 Boletus chippewaensis | reverse complement strand
CGAGCGGCTCCTTTACGAGCGCCCAATAGAGTGCACGAGTGACGATGACGAGCATCGGGATCTAGCATTGAACAAATTATTGTTCAAGTCTCTGATCCACGATGCGTATGAAAGAGCTACTCACTGCCAACTCGACCTGGATTTCCTCAGAGTTGATTGGCGTCATATCTAGGCCAAATGTTGCACGCCATGCCAGCAATGCGACAACCGGCCAGCATGTCACTCGGAGAGCCCGCGTCTGCGGTGTGATAACCAGTACCGCCATAGTGAAGTAGAGAAGCAGAGGAGGCAAGACATATGATACGAAAGTCGCAACGTTGACGGGAACTTTGGTCGTCGGGACCATGATGCCAGCGTCCCACATAGTGCTGTGGCAAAAGACGTGGTTTGGCCACCGCTGAGCGTCGGATTTGGTTGGTGGGCATGACTCAGTGCTCCGCTTATGGTGTTATCGTTTCCATCCACTGCCAGCCAGCTGAGCGCTTGACGTCAACTTGAGGCGCTCAGCTGGACTCTGACCTGAATGGAGACGCATCATGTGGTGGTGTCACATGTCACGGACACTAGTCAAAATGCTAGCTCGTGTATATTCTATCTATACAAAGCGACCAACTGGACGAAATACCCTACAAATACTAGGACAGTACACTAATAGCAGAAAAAAACTCGCTGGAGTACCACTCATCACAGAGCCACATACACACAAGCGTCAACGGCCACGGCTCCCGCCCTCCCACCTTGCCTGACCTTTTTGCTACAAATTCAACGGACGGTGGGTATTCGCTGCACAATCCGGTATATATCTTGTTGCGTTTATCTCTTGCGTTTGCTCTTGTTGCCTATTATCGAAGATGTAGAGGTCCCCATCGACATCGGTGTCGCACCTTGTGGCGCGTGTGTATGCGTGCCATCTAGCATCATATCCGACTTGCGCTTCCGTCCGCGTGTCCCTGAGCCAGCGCCCATACTCGCACCTATACCAGCGACATCCCCTGGCCCACCACTCGCAGCTCCAGAGGGAACCTTGAACGCTTGCGACCCATGTAGCTCAGGTACACCCGCACCCGCACCCTCACTCCCATCTTGCGATGCTACTTCGTCCAAGAAGGCATGTAATTGCTGCGAAGACGCGCACCCAATCTTGGACGGATCCGGAACCTTGGTCGATGGATCCAGCTTCTCCGCCAACTTGTCAAGGTCACCATCCTCTTCGTTCGCGCGGGGCATGTCCATCAAGAACGAGTCAAAGTCGAAGTCCTGGCCAGCACTGAGGTTGACAGGCGGGAAGATGTCCATATCACCAGCGGGTACAGATGTACCTCCCCCACCTGTGGCAGTTTCTGCTGGAGATATCTCCAGCGTTGTGGGATCGATACCCAGGCTCTGGATCAGCGATTGGATATTGGTTTGCAACTCGTCCACGTCGTTGTTGATCTCCGCTGTAGTCTTGTAGCTCTTTTGAAGTCGATCATCTTGCTGTTGGAGCGCGAACGGATCGGGTTCGGAAGGACCCTCAAGAAGCGGAAGCGTAAAAGGTGACAACGCGTTATTTTCCGTATAGTCAAAGGTCGAGGGTAATCGTGGTGACGTATTGACATTGGGGTGAATATTTCCCGGGCCTGGACTTGGACTGGGAGCGTACTGCTGAGAGTTACTATTATATGGGGGTGGAGCGATGAGATGTTGCTGGGGATGTGGTTGAGCTGCTGACGGAAATACGTCAGGGGAGATAGACTGAGCCGCAAGTGCCGCGAGTAGTTTATGCATTTGGGTCGGTGAGTTAAGGACAGAGGTCAATGCTGTCTGTACAATGCTGTCGTTGTTCGGTTGTGAGGGTGAGGGAGTGGTAGTGGTAGTCGCAGGGGCCCTGAGCGATGTTGTATTTGTCACATTACCCGGTAGGGTAATTGGCGGAGGTTGAGTCTCTTGAGGGACGGGATGTGGCTCTGTAGCAACCGGTGTAGGCGCACCCGTGACGCTCGGTTCAACAGAAGCAAACCTGGGGGAAGTGAATGATTCCGAAGGCTGTGCGGAAGGCGTATCTAATGACCCAAAGAGATCTAGAGATTGGGGTCAACGTGACGAATAGTGAGATCATCCGAGGAGACCCACCCGTCGAGTTCGTCGACCGTGCACTTTCCATGCTTGACCTAGATTCTTCTTCCGCAACCTCACTCGTGTCCGCCTGCTGCCCACTCCGACCGTCCGCGATCATCAGCCTTTGAGGCTGTCTCGTCACCACAGCATGCGGCGTATCCTCGTCCTTTCTCATCTGGTTATCGGCGTGCCCAAACACCCCTGCCAAAAATTTCAGAATCCGATTGATGGTATCCTGATGCTTCTTGTGCCTCTCTCTAGCTATCATCGCCTCCTGCCACAAAAGCTGATTCGAGCTCTTCAATTCGTTCAAGTCGGCTGAGATGGCTGCTTGATGTCGTTTAATCACCTGTATCCCATTCACAATCGAGTTGATGTCCAACAGCTGGTTCGTAGACAATGGTCCCACCGCCACATTACCCGGCGCGTCCTTATTTGCAGGGGGGGTTGTATGCACATCGTCGCCCGGCGTTGCCGGTGGCTTTTTCCGCTGTATGAGGCACAGCAAGTCCGGTTGGCCGCGCAGAAAGTGGGGGTGCTCAAAGTTCCAAAATTCGGTGTCGGACTCGGCACGCAGAACGCCTTGTTGGAGATGGGGGATCTTATGAAAACCGTACATGTTGAGTTGGCGGACAAAGGAAGTAAATCGTTTGTGCTTGAACCAGCGCCCGAGGACTTCATTTGCGAATCGTTCTTGGTCGAGGACTGGAATGGAGGTTAGATGCGACTCGAGTTGGGCGCGTAGTTGGAGAGGAGATGCACACCAAAGAAGGAGTCGCCTGTATCAGACCATCTTATGAGATCTTGGTCGGCGGGGTCGTTGACCATCCTGTGGAATGCCAGGCGAATAGGTAGATGAGCAAATCACGAGCCCCTGGGCAAAGATTAGATGACGCACTCATATAGCTTCTGTAGGAAAGCAGGGACGAGCTGTCTGGCTGGTCTGCTCAGGTGAGAAGAGCTCCCTCTGGGTACTACGGTGAGAGATATTTGCTGGTCGGTTGTCGCTGCCATCGTCATGGTCGACGTGGAGAGAGTCAGCGTTGTGTCGTTCGCGTCTTTTACGTGGAAGCCACAGCAAGTCCAAATTTAGGACGTAAAAATAATTCATTACAATTATAACCCTAACCCTATTCATTGCGTTACTCGTTGGCCCACTGACAAGCAGACAACTCTCTGACTTCAACCTCGATAACAATGGTTCAAGTATAAGTATACTACGAGACAAGGACTGACCACTTAGACCGCCACCGGGGCCATGTTTCGCACATAAAGATGCCAGTATCTGTTTCAACTTTCAATCCCACCCAGATTCCTAGTCGTGTCTGGAGATCCGATTCGACCACGGCTCTGTCTCACCAATCGCGCGAATCACCGTAACTTTTCGGCGCGGAGATAGATCAATCCAATCCTCGCGTATAAGTATCGTTCAGTGGGCTTGGAGGACCCATCAATATGAAGAAACTTGCCTTCCTTGCGTTATTTCTTCCAGTTAAGCTCTCTTGGGGATCCACTGTTCGGCCTGCTGTACGTCATGCGACCCCTGCAACAAGTGTAACGTGTACTGTCGCCTCTTCCACTGTGCCGACAACCAAACCAACTGTCACTTTTCCACCTGCTGGGTCGATCCCAAAAGACTTTTCCCCTCAAGGATTGGAGGAACTATGGAATCTCATTGGTAACAAGTCATCTTCAATCTTTCTCAACCTCTCGCTGCCAGAGGGTTTCATTTTCGGTGTCGCCATGAGTGTGTATCAAGTGTAAAATGGAGGGAAAAGGTCCAACCATGTGGGACTGGGTGAGCAGACTGCTGGGATTCATACAAGACAATACCACAGGTGAGCACCTCCATGCCTTGGGACCTTTGAATTGAGCGTCTAGTAGCTGATATCACGGATTTGCACTACTATCTTTATAAAGAGGATGCAGCGCGTGTTGCCGCTATCAGTGTTACGGTGCATTCATTCTTGTAGGTTCTTCTCATTTTCGTCCAAACGAGGCCTAACTGACTGTGCTCCAGTATTTCCTGGGCCCATACTATCCTTTTGGCATTGCCGGGTCGCCTCTGAATTAACCAGGTCTTGATCTAGCCCGTGTCACTCTGAAACAACCCTAAAGGACTCACACTTAAGTGAAGCCTTGTTGCTAGGTCGCTTGCACAGAGAAAAAGACAGAGGAGATGAGAAGTAGAGTTGCCTGTAGGGGAAACTCCAAGAGAACAAGACTAGTGTTCTCTGGCGCTGCATTGGGGTTTATATACTATGTACAGGTGTGCACGGACCAAGCAGTGCTACTACTAAATACGGTAAGTATCCTTAGTACTGGAGAACACAAGGTAAAGGCATGTAGCGGACATGCGTGATGCGCATGTACGCTGTGAATAACATGAGGCTAAGGTGCGGATCTAATGTGAATGGGAAGCATGGACGTGGGAGATTAGATACGCATGTGTGAACAGAAACAATAGAGCGGAGATGAAAAGGGTGCACATGAGTGCGTGAAAGGAATAGATAGGGGTTGAAAGAAAAGAAAAACGTTAAGTCCAATATAGCTTAGGAGCGATCGTAACACACTCTTTGTCACCTTGATTAGTGAGCTCGCATCAACCAGTTATCGATTACCACTTGTCTGTCGGCGTTGAGCCTGTCGTGACCCTCTGTGAGTGGGGAGCATTCATAGCTCAAATTCTTGACTGATCAGGCTAACAACTGCTTATAGACCAGGAGATTAGAGATAAAGTTAGATAGATCTTTCGTTGCTTGTCAAATGCAAATAAGATACAAGATAATCAGGCTCATTCCAACTCCAGCTCACAAATTTTAGGGACTTTCACTTCTCTCTGTTGACTTGTTCTCTGCCTGTGCCTGAGAAGATGAGAAGATGTCAAAGTGTTAGTTGAGGGACACCTATCATAAACACTGCCCATTTCTTGTCCTCCCAGGGACCCATCCTTGATGAGTGCTGCATCTGATGTCATCCAATAATAAAGTGCATCAAATGCAAGTAGAATATATCTCTGGAGCATGAAAACATATGCCACACAAGATACCAGAGACACAACATTAGAGTTCCTAATGGCTGTTACTGCTCAGCAAGATCAGTATATAACTGCAAGGATTGCATGATAAGTTGAGACATAGCTGCCAGCTTTGTATGCTGACAAGGTACCCAGCAGTAAAAGAATCCATATGGTTGCTGTGAACCCCACCCAACAACTGAGTAATTCTGTTAGGTGTTCTCCATGAGGTCGAGCAGGCAAGCCAGCACAAAGGACTATTAAACCCTGGAGAATTGGGACAATGACAAGTGATGTGACAATCCCCGACTCCAGTGGAGGAGGGTTTATCACGGACAGGCACGTACCGTCCCAAGCAAATGGACCTGCAGGAACTTTTTACTAAATAAGGGACGAGTTGTTTGTATTTGTTTGTAACCCACTGCCTTGGACAACGTTCAACGTTAACAACTCCCATCCATTGAATGATAACCAGGAAGGCAAACTGCACTTAAAATGTGAGTTGAGTTTTGTACGGCAGCATCCAGGAATGTGGACAAACCTGCTGCATGCGCACCAGCAGTTGACAATACCGGTAAGCAAACAGTACCGTTTATGCTGGACTGATCCAGGCGCATGCCTCGCTCGCAGTGATTATCCCCGACGTTCTCGACAGCCAAGGCTGTACAACCACTCCCTGCGAGTACGAATCCAAAATCCACGATGGCCAGGTCGTTGAGGTTGAAGTATACTTGAAATTGTCAGCTTTCTTCTTACACTTAATGCGATGTTGACTGACTCTGCTAAATTTCAGATGGGACGTCACTACATTTAGCGGCCCTTCTTACAGCCAACAACAACAACCGTGACAATCCCTCTCAAATTTACTAACTCGTCCTAAAAACTTTGAAGTTTCTGCCCTACCACTGGCATACTATACAAAAGAAGCTATATTACATGCCGCGCAGCCCAACAAGTCAAACAAGAAGAGGTTGAACCCCAGCAGCAATGAGGGGGGGAATGACGGAGCGAGTCCTACGAAACGAAGGGAGGTTGCTGCACCGGGTGATCAGATGGAGGGCCCAGAGTTCTGAAACAAAAAGCAGCCATGCTATTTCTAGACAATTCTGTCTTGTTTTCACTATCGCTATCTCACTTGTAATGCGAGCAATTGATCAATGGTGCTTATTCAATATAATTTTTGTGTCGCATTTCAACCTTATCACGAGTCGGGGACTGGCGCACAGCGCCGCTACCGATGGCATATTGTAATGATTGTATGGCCTTCTGGAAGGACTCGCAACGAGCTTCCGATTCCTGTGCAGTGTGTCTCGACGGGGTGCTGTGGGTTGTAGGTGGCATGATGGTGATGGTGATTGACAAGACTGTAGTGGCTAAGTCCTCCTCCTCTGCCGTGGGAAATGATTACGTCTGTTTAATCATGATGCACCACTACCGCCGGTCGTCCTAGCTGGATCCAGGTTCCTATTACCCCAGTAAGGGCGAAATGATATCTAAACGCCCAAGTCCCATCTTCACTGCGCCATCCATCACCAGTCCATCTTCACTCACAAATGGGCGGGGAAGGACCGTACGTGAGATTCTTGAACGACTCGGAGGATGGTAGCCAAAACAGTAAAGCATCCCCTGCAAGGCCACCGCTTCCCTTGAACGACAAACAACTCGACGAGACGTACGCGCGCGCACAGGCATTTCTGCTTAGAAGAGTCGAGCAACTGGTACAACTAGGCTGGGAGCAGCACGAAACAGACGGTACTGCAGGCACTCTCTCCTTGCACCGCGACTGACAAAGACTCGGGTCATCGATATTCATAGACGCCTTGCTGGCGTTCTTGAGCTACACACGGTTTCGGCCAGAATATACAAGCTTGCTCGCTCAACGAAGCCGGGTCGAGTTGCATCTCCCACGCACTGCCAGTGCCTGGTTCGAACCTAGTCTCATCCCACAGTGGAAAACCATGTTTGAAAGATCAGCTCTTTTCGAAACGCGGAGACATGGATGGGGAAGTTCCACATCAGATCGCTACACTGATGTATACCTCTACGTCGACGTCGAATTCCCGTTGCAGGATATCTTCAACTTTCTCCAATGTCTCATGCCAGACGTGCTCGTCATCATTCGGGTTGATGATATTGATGACATAGGGGAATCGGAGACTACGCAGCGTCTTCCGTCGCCGAGATGGATAGAGGAGTATGCCGAGGAACTTTGTCCCATATTTGGAGAAGAGAGGTTCAAAGCTGTGGCCGAGGCTTCACGAACGTGCAACAGCGTTTCTCACATGCTGACGACGTATTACGATTACGATCGTTATGATTCAGAGAGTGAGAAGGATTTCACCGCCTGCGACAAGGAGTGCGGGTATTGCGGCCGGTGCGATTATTGAGAACCCTGATGACCACTACTAGAAAAAACAGATTGAAACGGTCTGTAAAGCTTCAGTATGGCTGTGTATGTGTACGTACTGGATGGCCTTGGCTATGTCTTTACTGTTCGTTTTGTGAACCATTAGCTGTATCACTCATACAACTTAGCGAGTCTGTCTTAGCGATTGGAGAATATGATGTCGAATTCTCGGTATCATGAGTTACGTGTAGAAAGCACGTATTTGAGTCTCCACTTCTTCTGATGACAGCTTGATATCTGAGTATCCAAACATATCAGCATCAACAAGCAAGTCTACCTCAAGCGCTCATACTCACACTTTTGTGGGTCTGTCACAAAACGAAAGGGATGTCAGCAAATCCCCGCAGACGGAGAAAGAAAAAGAGGTTCACTTTTGCTAATTCTTTATCTCTCTGCTTCTGAATGAATCGCTGCAAAGTCGGCACGACGAGCTTAACAGCCTCCTCTGCGATTGCCCTCCTCCCATCCTCTTATTCCTCCAACACCTTCGCTATTCGGTGCCTGTCCCCAATCTCTTCCAAAAGCGCGTAAACTTTTCCTTAGTCTGTTCACGATATCGACTTGAGACGCCTCGCCCTTCTCCTCTCCAAGGTCATGATAGTTTCCCAACGGCTCTGGAAGGGTGAAAGAGCAGAGTAGGCAGCGAGCGTTTGATGATGGCAGTCAACGCACGCCACGTGACATTCAAAGTCCGACAGGGACGACTCCCCGCCCACAGTGTCGTTGATAGTGGACAAAGAGTGGGCTAATGACGGTGCGACAGATCACAACGGCGTCCCTCAAGCAGCTCAAGAACACCGTCATCGGAAATCCATCCGCAAAACTTACACTTGCTCGCGACACCGCCTTCATTCACTCGTGCGTTCTCATCCCAATTGCACTCAGGATCTACCTTGACCCCCAATTCAAGCCTCGTAGACTGCCTTAACCATCCGCCCACCTCCGGAGAACCCCAAAGCTCACAGGATGACATTCGCATCGTGGCAGCGCACGTCATATCTTCGATATCCTACGGTAGGTATAAGCAGTCCCACGCATTGTCCTCTCATTCTCTCCTTCTCTCCGACAGGCTCAGAGACAGCACTTGCAAGCTTGCTTCGAGCAAATGCACTCAAAGCGATCATTCGTGCCTTGTCTAACCCACAGGCTCTCACAGTCACCTCCCTCAAATCCGCCTTGGCACGCGCATTGCGTGTGCTTGCCAGCGCCATCATCGAAGTAGCTGGCCCTACCCCTGGTCCAATCCGAATATATTCTGCTCAATTTCGGTCCGACGCAAAGATCGCACTCAGCTATCTCTTCGAGGTCCCGTTTAGTCCCTGGTGCATATACTATTTACAGACAGATACCTTCATTTCTAGCTCGATTGCTTGGACGTGTATCTCCCTCTCTTGGCCGATTTGTCGGCACAGACTTCGGTTTCCATTGCGCAGCTCATCGGAGCTGCGGTCCGCACAGAAGTTCACAGAAGCGCTTTTATTGAATGGTTTCCACGTTTGGAGCGCCAGCGAGAAGTCAAAAGCAGGCGCGGTTGGGAGAGAACCGGCGTGGTACACGTCACAACTAGACACGGTGCCTGGGTTATCCGAACTTTGATTACGATGATTCAGAAAAAGGATCTCAAGGCATGTTTTTTGGCCCTAGTCTGCCCTTCAGACACTGACTCGAGCCTAGGTACAAGAAGCTGCATTATCTGCCCTTGCTGCCCTTGCGCTGGACAACCCACCCGTCGCCATTGCATTGGCCAGGGTGCCTGTTGACGGTAGTAAGCATCCTAACGGCATATATGCGCTTGATAATCAATTTCTGTGTAGCCCCATCTCCTCTAGCTTCGGTTTTATCCTTGACCAAGATCCGTATCACGGATGTTCAACTCGCAGCATCATTATGGTCAGTCCTTGAGCTGGATATCTACACCTTCTGTTCAACACCGTGCGAATAAGCGTTACAAACATTATCCGTGCCCAAGCAAGCAACCACCCAGGTACGGTGGACCCTGCTGCCGCACTCACGGTCATTCAAGTCCTCAATCGAATTCTACTTTCGCCCTCCGAGTCTCCTCAAAACCAAACCAAAGCCTGTCACGCCCTATGTTCGTACTTTGTCTCCACTAGCACGAAAGGCTCTCAAAGAGGCATTCTCGGTAGCTTTGCTAGTCAGAGACGAAAAGGAACTCTGTCTAGAAGTATATGACCGAGGAGTCCTAGCGAACGTAGCGTCTCTCGTCAAATCCATCACTCCCCTTGACAAACCTTCAGACTGGGACATCGACGAGTCTGAGAGCAGAGTCATCCTCCGAGAGGTTTGGACGTACCCTTTAGCTTTCCCATCGTTTATCCTCACCCTCTTGATTCGTCGCACAGGCAGCACTCATGACGATAGCATCAATTGCACTCTTTGACAGAGTCATTAAACGAGATCTAGCTGACAACATCCAGCTGATACCTCTTTTACGTGCATGTCTTGCGCAAAAAAGCGTAGGAGTGCGTGTGGCGGCCTGTCAATGCATTCGGGCACTCAGCCGTGATGCGGCGATAATACGAACAAACCTCACCGACAGTGGAGCTGGGTTGGCGTTGTATCAGGTATTTAAAAAGGAGGACGAAGATCCAAGAGTCATATTTGCAGCGTTAGCTGTGGTATGCAATCTCGTGAACGATTTCTCCCCTCTGAGACCGGTGAGTCTTGCATTGTCAATTCCTAGGAGTCTACTAAGGGGAAGAAACAACGAGGTCATGCTCGCGGACGGCTTACTTCCGCGGTTAATGCGGCTTTTTAATGTCGAAGATCAAGAAATTCGAATGGGTGCTCTATGGGGACTGAAGAATTTGTTATGCAAGAGTAGCCTTGCAACGAAACAAATGGTCATGACACACCTCGGATGGACTCACCTCGCCGCGTATGTCTTTTAAGCTCCTTTGCATGAAGTTTTCTCACATCACCGTTTTCAACAGACTTGTCAACGATGTAGACCCTCAGATACAAGAACAAGCGTTATGCATTCTTCGAAACCTCGTCGAGGATGAAGAAGGCATCGTACTCATTTTCGACTCGATGGGGGAGGACCTTGTTGCAGCCTGCATCTCCGCTGGTCTCGACTCTTCTAACGAACCTGTGACGCGCGAGGTAATAACTTCCCACTACCACGTGCCACTTACATAATCTCTCCCCCGCTTCTTAGACCGCTTACTTTCTCGGCAACCTCTCCAACGGTACGCGCGAACAGCAAGACATCATTTTCACCCACCCACCCATTCTCGACCTCGTGCACTCATGCATGGCGGACGGGAAATCGGGTATCCGCTCTCCGCTCGTACAGTGCGTGTTCAATTTGCTGACGAGTAATCCGAGACGACGACAAGAACTCGTCGATGCGGGGTTCGTCTCGACGTTGAGGCATTTGTGTGACTGGACGGGTACGGACGTGAGTGTGAGTCCAGGGGGTCTGGGGAGCGCTGCGCGGCTTGGTGGGGGAAGCCTCGGTGTGGGCTTGGGCGTCGGCGTCGGCGTCGGCACCGGCATGGGGACTGCGAGACACCAAATCAACTCGGAGGACGATAAGGATGCGGCGGAGTGGGCGAGGAGGGTGTTGGATTTGATGGATACGTCCGTGATTGGGCATATGCTTTGATTTTGGTATTGTTGTATCGCCGAGGGCGTGTACGTTTTGAAGGTTCCTTGTACGTGATAACCCTCGTTGGACACTGATCTCCGTCACATTTTTTGCAACCCGCCGAAGCAGTCAGTATGAAGCAAATTCGCTTTGCACCACAATATCACGCGGTCTGTTTGTCACCATGCCTCGTGCATCTACCAGCAACCAGCCTACACGCTCATCACGGGCCAGTACACCTGGCTCCCCCAGCAGAAGCAGTATTGTCGAAGACATTGCGGTTCAAAGAAACCGGTACTTGTCTACATTCGAAGAACACGCATCAGCCGTTCGAGGCAGTCCTGAACTGACGCTTGCATATCAACGCGTTGCGAATGGAAGACGGGCTCTCCTGCCAGACACCGCATGGAAGGAGCTCACTGCTGAGGAACGCAGGGAGCGCGAGAGTGCGATGGAACAAATACTCGCGAGCCCTGCTGACACCATCGACGAGTAGGTTTTTGCTATAGACTTGGGGTTTCCAGCTCACGCGTCGGACTAGTCATCTTTTGATTTGTTTTGCCGCGCACACCCTCCTTCTCTTGCAGCTCGATGCTATGAAGGAGCTTCCTGACCGTATGTCGTGCGAAATCAACGCGAGGACAACTGAGCTTAGGTGCGTAATCATTCTTTTGTCCTATCATTGTGTTCATCCCCAGAAATAGGTTGGAGCGGGGGCGCAGGGATCCAATGCCACAGCAAGAACGCTTTCGTCCTCTTGTCTCTGCTTCCCCTCTACCTGATTTTCATCGACCACGCACAAGTAACCTCCGCCCTATCACTGAAGATGCGGTCAATAACTTGTTGGCCTCTCCATCTTCCCTCGTGGGCCAGCAATTTATAATTGTTGAGGACGACTTTTTCTACCGTGTCTCATCTGTTGAGATCACTATGGACGGCTATGAGTTTGGTGTGCAGTGTGAAGACACTAGGTATGACCTTGACGTGATGCTACTCGTCGTTGTCATCTTGCTAACCCACCCTGCTAGATACTCTGATGATGTTGATTTCAGCGAGATGAAGCGGATGTTACAGGACAGCCATGCTGTTGAGATCTAGTGTCGAACTTGCCATGCACGTCTCTTCCCCATCCCCACCATGATTCTATGTAGGGTATCCCTGTATTCTTTGACCTATACAATCAAGTGTGGCCCCCATTACGATTGGAGCCCGTTGCATCTCCCCCGACACAAAATCTCCCCAGTCATCCACAGTATGGCACACCTTACCATGTGTACCTCCCATTACGCCTAGCACTTCTTTAGGCGCAGACTCTCACATAAAATGAGAATCCTCTGTTGGTAGTACTTAATGTTCGTCGTTCCGTTCCGAATCCTACATCACGTCAAAGGAATTCGTCCCCGGCGCATTACTTAACCAGGGGATAGATTGTACATATATAAATGAGTAGAGGTTAGCGAGCGTATTCCGAAAACCTACAGTTTCCCAAAATTTCATGCCGTTTCTGCGGAAATTCCTCCATGCCAGCTTCCAGGAGGCGGCCGCCGGTATAAGATATCACCAGACATAGCCTCTACCATATGCAAAAAAAACAAGACTCACCAAACAGCGTGTGTTTGATTTCTAATTGGGTCTCACCTGCACTCACCTGTACCTAAACCTTTGACCCGAAATGAAATTACGAGCGGGCATCAAGGTCCGGTGGGTTGCGGCCCCGAGACTATCGTGAACGATAAAGCGTTTGTTGTCAGCAACGATGTATTCTTGGTCGATGCATCATGCTTGGCCGCGTCCATACAAAGATTTCAAACCCAGGCTAGGACCTAACCCCACTCCCGCCATATTTGGACTGCCTGGTACAACAGCTAACCGCACGGACGCCGAATAAAACAGTGGCGGGCCCGTGCAATCTCTTTTAGACGGGCTGGTCACCAGACTACGAATAACGTCGGTGTGAAGGAGCCTGGCTGGTCACCGGCCCTCATCGTGACTACAGTCAAAAAGACGCGTGAGTACTAACATAGTTCGATTCTTATCCAGGCTCTCCCATGTTACCCTTTAGACGCTCTGGACAGGTCGAGGTGTACTTTGTTTTATTTGCTGGCTTCGCCCTTGCTGCACTTCAAAATGTGACCGTCGACGATGCGGTTTTGACTGGTGCCGTGGTGCCCCAGTACTTGCCCGGTGTCTCGGTGTGGAATATTGGCAATAATTGTACCGGATGTTTCGTGAAGCCAGATCCGTCGCTGGCATACAACGGCACATGGCACGATTCCACCTTTTATCCGACTTATGGTTATACACCAGCAATCGAATTCACGTTTACAGGCAAGGTCCCCATCTCTTAACCTTGAATCATTGTCCTGATGCATGGATCTGCTTCTGCAGGAAGTGCCTTGTACATATTCTTCCTCACCGCAAACAATATTACCGGTTCCACTACATTCACGGATTTAGACTTTGTGCTGGACCACGTCACAGTGGGCAGGTATACACATACCCCATCGTCAATCACCGGTTATCAATACAACGTGCCTGTCTATGTCAATGAGTCAATGGACCTCGGCGAACACAATATGATGGTACAGCCGGTCGACTCAGGGAACCAAGTGTTGATGTTGTTTGACTATTTCATTTACACGTACGTCCTCCGTCTCGTCCTCCGTCGATTGGTGCCGTTCTTATGGGTGTTCTGCTAGTACGGATGCATCTGTTTCTGTCTCTTCATCTGCCTCGCCATCTTCCACTCTGCCGCCATCGCCACCCACGTCCGGGACAGCAACATCCTCAAGACCAAACATTGGTGCTATTGCTGGTGGTGTAGTGGGCGGAGTCGCTGCTGTCGTCCTTGTGGCTATATCACTATTCTGTTATCGGAGGAAAAGGGCTGTGCATCAGCAACCTGTCACCCATTTTCTGTGACCGTCTGCTGTGACTTCTCGCACTTTGTCGGACTTCATCGAACTTCTACTACTTTTCCAAAGTACAGCTACTTGTCCAAGTAGGCTACAGTTTCTGAAGTAGAGTACAGTAAGACGAGTTCAATCCAACAGTATGATTTAAAAGTAATAGTAGATGTGTGCAACACCAAAACGTGTATGAATGACGCACCATCCGCGCTTCAGCTCCTTCGAGACAACACGAAAATTCGACGTGTCTGAGTACTCAAGAGCACCTCGTGTATTTGGGATAGGGTCTGGATACAGGATGGAGAGCGACGTACCTCTATGCGATCAATATGAGTCTGGAGAGCACCGCGTCCTGGCAGAGACGATGCCATGCCGTCTTCAGATAGACATAGACTTTCTGTCCCTTAAATTAATGAAGGTTTACCAACACCGGAGAGTCTGTGAAGTCAAAAAAGTCAACTTTCGAGATCGGTTCTTTTTCAGAATTTTCTTGAACTGAAACCGAACGGCTGGCACGTTCGGTTTCACTCAAACCGCTGAACGTTGAATCGGACGCACGCGTTCACTGACTCAGCGCCAGCTCCCGTTCGGACGCCGAGTCTAAGGTTCAGTATAACTAATCTGATGAGTCGCTGGTAGGTCGAAATGGTAAACGTGTAGAACAGCTGCGGAGTATCAAATACGGTTCCTAGACGGTCTTCTCCGCGATGAACATTTGCGTCGACTCGCTGAACCCGGAACTTTTATATCATCCACGTACGAGGCGCAAGGTTGCCATAACCCGTGATCCACGATACCCCATCACATTGAATGGGACATCCCAACCCAACAGAGGAACGCCCGACGATCTTCAGGCGATGACGTCGACCTCAGCGGTGGGTGGAATCGAGATCACAGCGCTCAGAACGGCTCTCACACAGACCCACAGTCATCAAGGCTGATTTACCGGCGTTCGCGAGCGAGTAGTCCAAGTGTTTTACCCAAATCTACGTCGATGGTAGCCCAAATCCTGTCCCTACGAAGCCGACGAAAAGAGCTGGGCAACATGAATGGGGAGAACGGTTTTCGTTGTGAGTGCCTCGAAACGTGATTGTTTGTTTCCTGAGACTGAACCAGTTCATCTTTGTAGACCGGCGCGATCCGAGATCATCCTTCGCTTTGAGTTGAAACCCAAAACATCGTTGCGCCATCAGTCATTGACTTTAGCAGGAGCTCCGATATCAGATCTCTTAGTGAATCGACAACACTGGAGGTGAGCACATCTATGGATGTACCTTTGCTGGATGATAACATGTGGGCAGGGCCAAATCAAGATCTTTCGATACTCCTTCGGTCACACCATGGAAGGAAAATGAAAAAGGCGACCACTGGCGACTCCTCCTTCGATTACACGAAATAGGACATTTCCGGGAGGACCTAGAACAGCGGCACGTCGCACGTTGGCGTATCAACTTGGGGAATTTGACCATCGCATCGGGAGCGCTATCGCCAAGGTC
>JBBPRZ010000046.1:0-15596 GCA_038093335.1 Boletus chippewaensis | reverse complement strand
CACACCGCCGATAGAGTGAGTCGGGCCTGTGTAACAAGTCACGACACACCGCCGAGAGAGTGAGTCGGGCCTGTGTAACAAGTCACGACACACCGCCGAGAGAGTGAGTCGGGCCTGTGTAACAAGTCACGACACACCGCCGAGAGAGTGAGTCGGGCCTTTGTGAGATGCATCGACATACCGCCGAGAGAGTGAGTCGGGCCTGTGTGACAAGTCACGACACACCGCCGAGAGAGTGAGTCGGGCCTTTGTGAGATGCACCGACACACCGCCGAGAGAGTGAGTCGGGCCTGTGTGACGGGTCACGACACACCACCGAGAGAGTGAGTCAGGCCGGTGTGAACAAGTCACGACACACCACCGAGAGAGTGAGCCAGGCCGGTGTGAACAAGTCACGACACAGCACCGAGAGAGTGAGTCGGGCCTCCGTGAGATACACTGCACATGTGACTCGGGCCCACGCAACGTGTCATGACACAACGCCGAGAAAGTGACTCGGGCCTGTGTGAGATGCAATGACACACCACCGATCAAGGCCTGTCTGACAACTCATGACAAACCGCCGAGAGACTGAGTCGGGCCTGTGTCGTGACGCACCGCCGAGAGATTGAGTTGGGCCTCCGTCATACATCACGACGGGTGAGCCGGGCCTGGCAATCGCAACGCATCGCTGATAGAGTCGGCCGGGGCTGGCAGAGCACATTTCGGCACGGCCCTTGTCTTTCCCTCTTGTTGTGGTGTTAACAGAGTATCAAACGAAGGCACCAACGTGTAATAGTAAGAGGAGGGGAAACACGACATCGTAGATTACAACAGTCAAATAGCTACATTATCATATAGTCAGAGGTATCTAAAACCTGTAGCAATGATACCCGAAACTCCAGGAGGTCTCTCCGGCGTTCGCTGGCATCAAAGAAATGCGCAGCCGCCTGCCGAATACCCGCACCGAACATCCGGTTCCAATCGGCAGCTGGGACATCGGTAGTGAACCTGCCGATATCCAACCCCATGCGTTCGGAGAATAATGCTACGTCAGTCAAACCTGTTGATTCATTAGCCAGCGGGTTAGACATAGGATATGGTCACATACTGTCGCGATAGACGTGCTGTAAATCGACACCCATCGACCCAAGGGAATCTTGTATCGCATCCACGCTCCCATGGACTGCGCCCGACGGGATATAAGCAAGTCATGCGTTTGTAGACAGCATTGCTTACCAAAATGGATCTCATCTCGAACGGCGTCCATTTCCCGGCAACGTTCCATGCGGTCTAGGAATCTATCCCGACAAACGCAAGTCGAATGTTCCAAGTCACAAACGCTTGGAGGTCTCGGGCTCGAACGGGAAATCGCATCTATGGCGGTGGAGGTCGGCCTCTGAAGGTCTGTGTCATCGGCCATATCCACATCTTGGATGTCGGGCAACTTGCGGTGTGACTCGGCGAGCATCGGCGAACTCTCGCCGGATGATAATTCAATCGGCGATGGTGGCGAATCGAGGAAAACCGGTAAAGAATCGGCGACAGGCTCTGGGCTTCGAGGTGATAGTAACACCCTCTCAGACGGTTGGGGGGATGTGGGCGGTTGTGGGGTTGGCAGTGGCAGCTGCGACCGTGTGGATGAAACGCCAGCATTGCTGTTTGGGCGTGCTATTGCCAGAGCATTAGTATCGCCAATGGTCGTTGAGCTGGAATGCTTTGAGCTCACCGGGCGATGGAATTGTGTCAGCAAATACTAATTGGGCTAGCACCCGATCGGCGATGGCGCTGTATGGGTCTATTCAACCTACCGTTAGTAACCTGAGGAGTGGACTATGCGGAAACTCACCTTCTCGCACATCATCGGGGGTATCATCCATAATGCCAAAGACGGCATCTGATAGCATCCGCTGAGGCTGGTGCCGACGTGGCCGATCATCGGTGAAAGCATCTGTCAACGTCATGTAGATCGGGAATGAGATGCAAACAACATAGGAATGAGAATACTCACCAGGTAGGGCGAATCGAACGTTTTTCTTCTTGCTAGGGAGCATGGTGGAGTATGGGAATCTTGGTGTGGCCTGCCTTTAAACCGAAGGCCTGGGTCAAAGCGCGGGTGGAGGCCGATTTCAGATTCCGATGGCCTCATTTTTGCCTCACTAGCCGAGCACCGCCATCTCGGCATCTGCCGAATGACCCGTTTGCCGAGACGCGTCAGAAAAACGTTGTCGGAGCTTCAACACGCGTTCCCTTCATCTCACTCATTCGCCGTTCTCCCCACTCCCCTCAGGCAACTCCCCTACTACATGGCTCGGACAACCCTCGCTCAGAGGATGATCGACGAATCCCAGCAAAGGATGCTCGCAGCGCTCGCTCGGGTTGGTCAGTCGGTTTCAATTGGATCATCGCGGTCGGTAATATGGCAGGAAGCGATGGAAGAGTTGAGGGAGCAATTGGTGAGTGGCACGGTACTGAGGATGTGCATCCGAGACTAACTTTACAAAGCAATTTATCGAGGCGACGTGGGACGGATCAACCGAGATTCCTCGGTGGATCGTGGCGTGTGCCATCGAGCTGTCGACGCTCGGCGTCAGCCCATACCCATCGTGGGATCGAATCGCAACTGCCAACGTCGACCGTCAGCCGGATCATCCGTGGCTTCACCCATCACCTCCTGTCGTCAACGCTCATCCTGCCACGTCTGTCATGGCGACAGAAGGCATGTCCGAGGAGGAGGGCGAATCGAGCGTCCGCCAGGAAGACAAAAAGAGCCAGGCCGTCGTCCCAGAAGATGAATCAGGGGAGCAGCAACCAGCGAGGCAGGACGAAGAAGCGCCGATGGATAGGCGCATCGATAAAGGCAAGGCGAGAGAGGTTGACCCCGAGGCTCAACCGATGCCAGTCACCGGAGACTCCAAAGGCAAAGGGAAGGCGGTCGACAAGCTTAAGGAAGAGGACGAGGAACCGACGCTAGGGCGCGTTGATAAAGGCAAGGCCAGAGAAGTTGACCCCGAGGCTCCACCGATGCCACTCAAAGGAGACGCCAAAGGCAAAGGGAAGGGCGTCGACGAGAATAAGGAAGAGGAAGAGGAACCATCAAGAGGGCGTTCTCGCACGCTCGCCCGAGGTCTTACAAATGCCTCAGGAAGTAGCAGCAAGCGCGGAAGATCGGTGGCCAGGTCGACAGACGCCGACAGGTCCGAGATCGCCGAATCGTCGGCCAGAGCTACGAGCGCAGCCGGTGACAACGCCCGACCCCCTTGCGGCACCTGCCGTGACCGGGAGTTGCCCTGCAAGCCCCGGATTCGCAGCAAGGCCTGCGACCTGTGCTTCCGCTGGAAGATCAAATGTTCGTGGGTAGCCGAAACTCGGGGGCGGTCTGTCTCCAGACCCCGAGGCCGCACCAAGTCTCGCCCACGCCCAGCAGAACCTTCTGGATCGACATCCCCGTCTGTGAAACCGAAGACCCCCCGCCGATCGTCGACAAAGAAGAAATCGCAAGCAGCCGAGCCTGCGCCGAAGGCCGAGATTAGAGAAGAAGCGCCGAAGGCATCACAGCCGAAAACGCCCGCTGCCACACGTCGTCGTCGTCGATCGCAATCGCCTGAATCGTCCAACAATCCTTCAACGTCTTTGGGAAACGAAGAACAGCCCTCGGCTCCGAAGCGTCCCCGGCGAGAAAGCAAGGGCTTACAGCCGGCGACGCCAACAATCAAATCTTACCTCGTGGAGTCGTCAACGAAGGGCCCAAAGGCCCATGGGACAGTGAAGAAGACGCTTGGTAGGCACATCTCTTCTCAATGATGATGAAAATGCTGAGTACGCGTTCACTAGTATTTGATGGGGTAGAAATCCCCACAAAGAATCCTCGGCCTCGCATCCTCCCCACCCGATCACCAGCCCCAGGCCCCTCCTCCTCATCCGATATATACCCTCCGACTACCTCAGCAACATCGGGGAGCAGCGAGGTCCAACGCCTCGCCGAGGAATGCGACCGGTTACGTCGGGACAACATGGCTCTGGAGAATCGCGTTCGACTTCTCGAAAGTGGTCTGAAGACGTTCGGCAACGTTCTGAAAGCCCGATTCCCAGATCTCAACGACGCTCGCCTGGCTTTCCCGTTCGCCGACTCAAGTCAAACGGCCGAATCTTCCAACGCCGGTTTCGCGAAGACACCCCCTCCAGCATCCCCCGCCCATTCCTCATCCCCAACGCCTCGTGGGACCACAACTGATGTTATTCAGTATAGGCCAATTCCCCAATCGCCCTCCCCATCCCCTGCCGCCCTACCAGAGAACCGATTCGAAGAATTGCCCGATGAAGATTCGGCCATGGAGGTGACCGAGCAGGTCGCCGATGGTATCGGCGCTGGGGAGTCCAGCACCATTGCCGATGCAGTCCCTGCCACGGCCGATGGAAATGCCACCTCGGCAATGGAGACCGCCGAGATTGCGCCTCAGGTCGGCGACGCCATCGGTGCTGGACAGACCGGCAGAATCACCGAGGATCTCGCAGCCACGGCCAACCGCAAAGCGGCCGATGAAGACTCGGCCATGCAAACGACCGAGATCGCCAACGAGATCGGCGTCGGTGATGGCGCCGAGAACCTCATCGGGAGTATCATCACCGGGGTGGCTGCTCAAGCGGCTGACGACACGACCGAGATCGCCGATCGGGCAATGGGTCGCGATGGCGCTGAAACAATCGCCGATGTCACCGAGCAAATGGCGACGACCAACATCGCTGATGAGACCATCGACGGCATCAACGCTGCAACGATCGGCGATAACACCGACACAGTCGCCACAGGTGACCACAGCACCGATGCAACGACCGACATCGACGAACAGGCCATGCACACCATCGGCGATGCTGTCATTGCAATCCGGCCAGCTGCCGACACAGGTGATCAAGAGGCCACACAAACCGATCAAGCGGCTGAAGTTGGCAACACTCCTCAGGCTGATGCCAACGGTAACAACAATGCTGGTGTGTCAGGCGAATCGGCAGCTTTGGCCGACAACAATATGATGGTGGAATGAGTCAGAGTCGGGTTTTGCATCACCATCATCTTTCTTGTACATACAAACTTATGCATATGACTATGTACATAGTAACTGCTCCATTTAAACCATCTGTTTACGCTTTTTTGCCTTTGGTTCACCTGCTTTGAAATCGGCATCTGACGTTGGAGGCGGTCGCCGATTTCGTCCCGATCGCCGAGGGGTATCGGGCTCTGGATCATTTGCAACCGGTGACGTATTTTCCGAACGCCCGACTCTTTTGCCGGATGGCTTCCCGGTCTTGTGATTGATTTTTTGCTCAGGGATGTTATCTGGGCGCTTGCCCTGTGACATCTTCATCGGTGGTGTTGCAGGTTCCTCCTCAATATCCCATTTTGTCGGGGAACCCTTTCGCCGGTTGTTAGTTTCGGTAAAATAACTTGGGGCTAAGCCCACCTGCGCCTCATTTGGTTGATCGGCAGTTGTATGGCGAATCCGTTTCACCTCCCGTTTCTTCGGTTCTGATGGCTTCCTACCAGCGGTATCCATGTTCTTAGATGCATTGACTGAATCAGTACTTTCCTGCATCACTTTGTGAACCGTGTTATTAGCAGCCGACGGTGGTTCAGCTGGTATCTCCGACTCCCGACTGTTGGCTGGGCCTTCGGAATTGTCTTGCAACGTATGCACATCTGGGACACTGGAGAAAGGTGCTTTATTCTTCAATGCTGACCTCAATGGTGGCCCTCTTTTGTGATGGTTCGGCTGTGCTGCTTTGCTCTGACCATCGGGTTGTTCAAGTGGGACTACCGGGACTTCCTTGTAGGCATCATGCAGAGCTTCATCGGAATCTGTGCTATTTAATCTGATGGGTCAATGAAGCATGAGAGGATGGGTACCTTGATCTGGTCGATGTGCTGTCCCTGCGCTGGGTGCACCCATGCTTTCTCCTTCTACCAAGGGTCCAGTCTTCTTTTGCCGATGGCTGCTGGTGTTGGATGGTCCAGCTTTAGCTTGCGGTTCACTTCCTTTCACAATGCATGCCGTTCCCGGCCCAGGGGTCGGCTGCCGAGTAGCAAGACTTCTTTTCAATCTTTCCTTTTCCAGCTGGACGATGGACTTCTTTGGAGGTCGCATGGAAAAAGCAACGGGGTCGCTGTCATCCAGACCAGCCGATGCAGGATTGGCCGCCTGAGCCGATGTGCCGATATCGGCCTTTTTCTTGCCTTTGGAGCTTTGCTTCTTGCTTGCTTTGCGATTTCTCGGAGCACCTGTCTGAGCAAATGCAGCCGGTGGCGATGATGCTTGGGTGCTTTGATCTGGTTGGGGAGCAGCGTCTCTCTTATGTCCAGCCCCCTTGCTGACTGGGTCTTTGATGTCAGCGACTCTTTTTCGGGCACCGGGAATAATGTCGGCACGCTCCTTCCCTTTGGACGGGCCGTTTTGAGGAGGCACCTCTTCATTGGCAATGATCGGCTGTTCATCAGCATTGCCGATGGGCTGCACCTCCGCATCGGCAACTTTCAGGCCTGACTTGGATCCCTCGGCGGTCTTTGCCCCTGCGATCCAACCTGTTTCCCGATGGGTATCATCGACTGCTGGACTCTTCCTCTTTTCCTGATTGACAGTCTGGGACGTATTACCTTCCGTGGAGCTATTATCTGAATCATCGGCGTCGTCTCCTTCCTCATCGGGATTCCCAGGCTTCATCAGCCGATCACCCTTCAGCCAACGCTGGAACTCGAAGATATCCTCGGGGTGATCCTCCTGTCGCTTTCGGATGAAGATCAAGAATCGGGTTGCATCTGCTGTTGTCATATGACTGGGATCGTCCGGAAAGACAAATCTGCTGGGAAGATGGTGTTGCAAGAAGAGATTGTCTTGAAACATCCTTAGCTTCTTGAAAGGCGCCGATGCTTTATCCTTTTGACATACATCCCCTATGACATACACAAGTCAACGGTGCCGAGGGTCAGCTAAATTCCACATACGATAATGGGACGTCAGGAATGCCCTGACCAACGCTTGCTTCTCCGCCCGAGTGGAATCGGCGATATCTGGTATCCAAGTCGTCCCATCGGCCATCGTGATTTTCTTTATGAGCTCGTCCCTGTTGATGATCGTTCGGCTTTTCTTGACTTTCTTTTTCTCTCCCTCGGATCCATCCTCATTTGTTTCTGATTTGGCCTCTGGAAAGCATTCCATGAGGTATTTGTCAAAGGGGTCGAGAATGGCATCGGTCGCCGTGAATTCCGGTCCATCAACAATCTTTTTGTTGAAGTCATATCTACCTTCGATTAGCCGATGACAAGCCGACGGGAATGGGGACAGACATCTGAGAATATAAATCCCCCTTGTCATCTTTATAACCCGATAGGATCACCAGCCGAAGGCCACCACGCTTCCACATCTCCTCGGCGAACCCTTTCATCACCTTGTATGCTCCTCTGGTCGCGAACCTGGTTTCGGGATATGAGCCGAATACGGTTAAGCATCGGCGGCGTGAACCCACCGATGTTGAGCCTCGGCCGATCCTCCCCGGCTATTCCACTCCTTCGCCGTAGCTTCAGCCTCCTCTAATCGTTCTTGGGGAAGCTCCTTCATCAGAATGGTGAGGGCCGGTTGCCAGCACTCTATGTTGGCGGCGTTCCTTGGTTTCCCGAACCTCTCGGCAATCATATCTCGCAACCGTTCCTTATCTGTCTCCCGAATAACTGATCGGGCCGTCCATTTCTGTCCCAGACGAATCGCCTTGTTTTTACCCCGGCCGCGGCCATGTCCGCGCATCCAATGATTATACAGCTTGTTGCTGAATGTCAATCAGCCCCGAGACAAATATAGTAGCAGCACTTACTCTCAGTCTTGCTGACCATTCTGCAGCATCCATGTCTTTATGGACATCGAGCACATGCAGGCGATCACCGATTCCCTTCCAGATGGCCTTTCGGTCCTTTCGACCAGCTGCCTTCCATTCCTCCCAGCTTTCCTTTAATATCAAAAGGATCTCGGGTGAGAACACAGAAGCATCGATGGCTGCTGATTCCCCCGGTACTTCATCGGCCCCCTCACCCTGACCCTCATCATCACCATCCTGCCCTTCATCGGCCCCATGACTCTTATCATCACCATCCTTACCATCCTCCCCATCATCATGTTCTTCTATAATAGTTGTGGTACCTCCTTCTGCCCTTGCTTGGTCAGTGCTTCCTTTATCCAGATCACGTTTTGACTGTTGCACACCAACGAAGTCATCCTGCTCTTCCTCAGAGTCTTCGGCGGAATCAGAGTCACCATGTTCGGTTGCCTGATATTCGGTTCTTGCAAAGATGGATTCTGTATCGGACATGATAGACGGTGATTTTAGAGTCGGAAAGACAGAGCGATGCTCGTTGGAATGTATTTCTCCCCCACCCAATTTGCTTGCAGCATTTTTAGGTTCAGTCCCTATCAGGTCGTGCATCAACCGAAATGAGTGAGGCGATAAGGTGCGGTTTCCTGCCTGCATTCGTGCAACACGGACCAAGGGCCGGATGATTTCTATGCATTGCCGGTCGGCAATGCACCAAGTAACGTAATACCCTGTATTCGATCAGATTGCTACTGCTAAAAGCACCGAAATTGAGTGACACCCAGAGAGTTAGCCGGTGTGACATATTCAGCATGGAAGCGCAGCATGTCATGGCAAAAGAGTGCATTGGGTCCAATGGTGGCAATGGTAGAATATATGAATCCTGCTCCAACCACATTGCCACCTACTGATCATTATGCCTAAGCATGAAAGAAAAGTGAATCCCGGCAAGGTCACTCGTCTGACATGGATCACGAAGGAGACAACCCGAGGAGAAACCACTAGACTGGCCAGATTGCCTAATGAACCTTCCCAGAGAGCCAGCCAACCCTGCCCATCGGTTTCGCCGATGAAAGGCACCCCCTCCCGATCGGCATTATACCATGGGATGGAAGGAGATGACGAAGAGCTATGTTTCGAAGCCCTCCAACCATTGAAATTCCCGGTGACCAAGGTAAGGTTGACTGTGAGATGACTCTATCCTGACTGACAACGAATGTGTTAGGCTGACAATGATTATCTCCGAGATTGGCTTCCTTACCAAGAAGAGTTTCTACGATGTATACTAGATATGGAGGCTCCTCCGACACCATTAGTATGCCACTCATGTGGTGCCAATGGAACATGCAAATGTGGTGATTGCTTTGGGTCTCCGATGCTTTGCAAACCCTGCATGGCCAAAAGCCATCGGCTTACCCCATTCCATCGGCCACGGGAATGGACCGGCAAATTCTTCGAAGAAACAACCCTGCACTCTGTACGTCGATTTTGTTCTGCATGCACCCCATTCAAATCAACACCATCAGATGGGATTGGAGCTCCATTTGGGACATGATGGACAATGCTGTCCGATAGACAAAGCTGACTGCCGAGGCGATCGGCCATTGTCTGGGCCAGTCGAAGATCCCGATTGGGAAGATATCGGCATTGCGCCTAATTACCTTCGGCCACCGGCCAATGATCCATGCATTACAATTGTGGATGTCACAGGGGTTCACTTTATCACAGTGAACTACTGCAGCTGCCTAGGATCACCCCCGGCTCATCTGCAGCTCCTTCGGCAAAAACTCTTCCCAGCCACCATAAAAAGCCCGAGGACTTGTTTCACATTCGGCGTTTTGGACGATTTCATCCGGGATAATTTGGAATGTGGAACGTCGGCGATGAACTACTATTCCAAAATAAGGCGGATCACATCGAATGTCTTCCCTGATGCCGTGCCGGTAGGACGATTCTTAAATCATGTAGCGTTTAGCTTTCATATTGAGCAGAATCGGTACCGAGAGCTGTTGAGAGTGTCACGACAGTGGCGCATCTTGAAGATGAAGAAATGGGGGGGGTTCGGCCATCGGGCTCGTACTCCTGTGCCGGGTGAGCTGGCCTTGTTTTGCCCAACATGCCCACAGCCGGGGATAAACGCCGATCCATCTCCGAACGATCTGGCCGAGTATGTGCCCACTAAGCTCCGTTCTGCCGAGATATCAAACTGACTCCCCAAAGCTGGAAATATACTCGGACATTTATCATGGACGGTAATTTCAAAGCTGAACACTTACATGAAAAACGATCCGATAATCAAGTGTGGCTCATGGATGGTCAAGGATTCATGGTCACTAGACCCGAGTACAAGGAATATTTGCAAGACACAAACCATCCGTTGGAGGTTCGACCTTCATCGTCTCCTTGTATGATGTTCCGATGCATTCCCCGATATAGAAATCGGCTTGTAACAACCATCGGGCAGTCAACCAAGCGAATGCAAGTCATGGCAAGTTGGAATCGACCGGAATAGGAGCGACTGCATGTGCGCGCCATGGCTGCTTTGTTCCACACACAGTGGTAGATTTCCAGAAAGGTGAAAGGTGAGCAGACGGCCGATAATGACTGTCCCAAGCTCTGGCAGACCTATGTTCACACAGACAGGTCAACATGGACTACTCATTCACGAATGCCTTGAAATACAACATGGGGAGCATTTCGCGAGTCATTCTATTTTATGACATCAATTGCTCATATATGAAGAAACTGAGATCCCGAATGATGAATAGCCGATTCATACAGCTGCCCGCCAATATCGACATCACCCCGGGGATCGGCATATGGCATGTGCACGGTCATCGGCCCGAATGCTTTCCCCGATATGCCCCGTTATATATTCCAGGATCTGGTTGGGTGGATGGAGAAATTATCGAAACGTTGTGGTCGATCCTGAACGTGATATCAAAGTCGGCTCGGGGAATGTCTTCGCCCTATCGGCAGGAGCTCCTAGATTTCCAGATGAATGATTCCAATTTCATGAAAATGATTCGGATGAGTAAATTGATTGCTTTGGTGCGATGAATTCCTTTGACAATATGCATTCAGCACAAAGCCTAAGGCGGAAGTACCTCAATGCAAGGCTTTTGGTGAACTCCTCAAATGCGGCATTCAATGACCTGGATTCCACTGTGTCAGAGGAGCACAGAAATATTTGGTTGTCCGAAGAAGCCACTGCACAGAGGATGCGAGCGACTAATCCGTCGGCGATGGATACCTATCAGCTTCGGTTGCAAAGGGGTGGGTCGGCCGATATGTCCAAAGTCGGACTATGTGCTGATGATACACCGAAGCACCCACAATTCAGGCCGTCGAACTTCGGCTACTCAAGGATGAGACAGGCTCCGATGGAGGTGCCGCTACATGGCTTGCCAGAGGTTTGAAAGTAGAAGAAGGTCAATTATCCCTCGCAAAAGATATTCGGACCCTCGGAAGTCATTCGACCGATATTCAACGTCTGACCGTTGCCCGCAGGGCCGATCGATTAAACACCGATATATCGGCGTTCTTGTCTGAAGCGCCGATACGCCTCGGGGAAGGTTACGCCGATGAGCTGCTGTCAGACGAGTCCGCCGATGAATCGGAAGCTGGAGGCGAGGGGATTGGAGAGGCCTTAGGAGGTCAACGACCTGATCTTACGAAGCTGCCCCTTCCATCTGCCCTGGGGCGGAAAAAGATGGAACAGCTCGATCGACTTGATCTGGTTAAACTGGAATTGGAATTGCGCGAGGGGCAAGCAAATGATGCCCTACATGACGTCCGGCTTGTTCTTATTGAGAAGGCTGTCTTGTTCCGAAACGATGTCCGACATGCGACAAGCCATGCAAAAAAGACAAGGGCATGGGACAAGGTGCATGCGGTCAATTTAACACTTGCACGGCATGCTGCTATCTACCGGAAATGCAGACAGGCCATGGTCCATCTCGGCGCCGATGATGATCGGTTGAAGATATATCAGCCGCTCAGCAAGGAAGATTTAAAGGCCACAACATCCGTGTTAGATCCGAATTCCAGAGGACTACGCTATGAAGGATTGGCATGGTTCTGGAGTCTGGATGTACCACGCGACGCGGCCTCAAATGATTGGATGTCAGAATGTGAGCCCTATATTTTTCATTTCCGGCTGGAATTATCTAAAGTGCCGATAGTTTACCGAGTTCATTGGCTTCGGGCTAAGGCCGTTCGGGATCGATGGGCCGAAGAAAAAGAGCTATTGGAGGCCGAATTCCAGTGGACGATCAACTTCTTCGGCGCGCGTGCAGGTATCTGGGAGTACCGGTCGGTGAGAAGTGGCGTTAAGGGAGAGAAAGGCCAAGCGTGCTATGCAGCGCGTCAGCAGGCAATTTATTCGCGTTTGCGGGACCAATGTCAGGCAGTATGGGAAAATATCCAGCCGACCATCGTGGATGTAATTTGCAGTAGTCCAACGGGCGATCGCTAATAGGGATATCACTGTCTCCCGAACTATGTGTGATGGTGGATGCAAACATCCCCGATGAACTGCAGATTATGGCCGATGTGTTCCCGATTGATCGGGTGAACCGGGCACGTGACCGATTACATAAGTATTGTTTGGGCGGTGGCACAGGCTTCATGCAGACCTCTCTCTCCAGACTCTAAACCGTCACCATGCCCCTGCATCTACATCCAGAATTCTCCCAGAGTAAAATTCACATGGTCATGTATTATTATGCCTGCCGATTGGAGGAAGCAGGCCGAACCTTCCGATCGCTCCCGATTGATCGCTGGCCCGATCGCTGGTATCCAAAGGCTCGATTGGAGCTTGTGCGATAATTCCTCATTGATCACGGACTTAGGTGGCTCATTCTCCCTCAGGCAGCTTTTAACTTGCTCTTATCCATTTATGCGACTCGTCAAACATGTCGCCCAATCATTCCGGCGCCATTCAATGTTTTCTTTGCTGGGCAAGACAGCAGGCAATTCCAGCGGGATCTCCAAGACATTCCCGAGGAAGCGTTTGACCTGGTTGCTGAGATCAAGTTCTTGCTTCCCAACTGGCCAGAGCAGGCGACCGTGTCGTTTCCCAAAGCCTGGTGGGCCGAGAACGTGCCCGACGACAAGCTGTCGTTGACCAGCCTGACCGATGACACGATCGCCGAGGCCTCGGCCTTCTTCTTGGTAAGTTACGGCCATTCATCGGCGAGCATAATTGAACATTTTCAGGGTATGTGGGACACCACCGATCTGTCCCCCATGGACAAGGCCCGAGACAAGCGCCTCGCCATCGTTAGAGGCACTGTTGGTATTCTCCTCGCCATCAATTGCCATGACATGAATGCGGTGAACCAGTCGATGGAGACGTCGTTAGAGGCTTTGCATGCTCTGAGCGGTCTTCGTCGCCGTCGGCAGTAGTGTACATTGATCCTAATATGTATTCAAGCTACAGGTTTGCAACATCTGAGTAACGCATGAAGTGGCTTCGGGACACATGCATGAATTCATGCACCTCATCCCTCATATACCACGCCAGGACTGCCCTGTCACCATCCGCCTGCCCTACGCCATGCTCAATCATCTTCCCCGACATCGCGATAACTGTTCCTGGGCAGTATTGAAGAGTTAGGCCAAGGGTCGGGAGGAGGAAATATAAATCGGAGTAAGTGCCGAATGTTACCAACAGATCGAACCATTGTGGTCGGCCAAATCGGTCGACGTGGAAAGGGCTAGCCCGGTTCACCATAAGAGAGCCGACGTTGTACACCGATGGCCATTGGGCCAAGATTGCCGTCATGCATGTATCGCCGATTTCCTCGGCGAATTCCCCCAGCTTCACCATAGTCTGAAGTCCACTACAGTACATCTCGGGATGCATGATGGCCAATGCCCCGGACAGTATCGCCGCTTCGTCCCGTATGGATGACAGCCATTGTTGGGCGCTTTCCGTTCGCATTGCAGCTGATACTTCGGGGATTGCTGTCCCTCCCTGAATGAGATCGGGGTCTTCATTGTCTGCGAATAAATGGACATTGAACACATACATGTCTCGCCTGTTGGAACCACGCTGGCGACATGTTGATCACTCCCTTTGTATCGGCGTCCATGTTGTATAGTGCCTCGCTGGTTCGCCAATTGCCCTTCGCCCCGGCGGTTAACCCGGCATGGAGGGAATGAGCCAGATGGTCGACATTGTTCCACAGAACCATCTGTACATCCGTATTTGAACATACGCTAAGCATCTCCATCGAACTACCCACCTGATTCGGGGGACTGACGGCACCAGGAAGGTACCATGTCAGAATAACCCCGGACCGATCGACTATAACGGCCGGTTCAGCGATATCCTGAAGCGGGGAGGCGCCGGTTGGTATAGCATCGGAGGCCGGCAAGAATTTGCTCTCCATCTGTGCCCTCTCCGAGAGACGGATTGCATCGATGTTCTCCAGTATAACTGCCAGAAGGTTTAGTTGAGGATTTTGCATGGCTATCTAACTCACTTTGATTCTTGTAAGCACGAACCATGATGTTGACCATCCAGTCCGCCTCACAAAGGGTTTCTATGCCGACATTGGCAAGGATTATCGGGCTTTCACCATCAGCGAGAAGCCCAGTCGCGCGGCGGAACTGCTGAACCATGTGGGAGGCTAGTTTATCTGTGTATGCCAATTCCCAGTGAGAGGGAATTTCCGGTTTACTTTGTAAACCAGTCATGGAGAGCCGTCTGTTGTAAATGTGTGGTGATTATCTATGCGTTTCAGTCCCACGGTTGCCAAGAAATTGGACTCGATGACAATCGGCTCTCTCCGGGTGGTTGGTAGTCCGATGTGTTTGAAGCTCAGACAAGCCCGGGCTACCTGCATCATCGCTGAGGGAGTTGGGCCTGACTGACTGTCTCGGTGATGTTTCCAAGTGCCGATGTCCCCAAGGCCTGACCGACTCCCTCGGTGATGCGTGGCTGACTCTCTCGGCGATGTGAAGGTGGCCCCCATGCAGGCTTGACTCACCTTCTCGGTGATCTATCCAAAGGCGCGAACTACTCTCGGCCATGTGCAGATGGCTATCAGATGGGCCGAACCTACTCTCTCAGCTGGGCCCAACTTGCTCCGTTTCTGATACATACGTTACCCTCAGATGGGCCCAGCCCACTCTCTCAGCGACGTTTGTGTGGCCATCAGATGGGCCTGACCAACTCCCTCGGTGATGTATGGCTGACCCTTCGAGGGGCCCGACCTACTCTCTCGGCCATGTAATCATGGCCCCCTGCGTGGACCTGACTGACTCTCTCGGTGATCTATCCAAGGGCCCGACATACTCGATCGGCCATATTCATATGCCCGTCAGATGGGCCCGACCGACTCCCTCTGCGATATGCACCCGACCCTTCGATGGGCCGGACCTACTTTCTCGGCGATGTGCTGATGGCCCTCACACGGGCCTGACCGACTCTCTCGGCGATCTATCCAAGGGCCCGACCTACTCCCTGGGTGATACATAAGCGACCCTCAGATGGGCCCGACATACTCCCTCGGCGATATCCGCATGCCCGTCAGATGGGCCTGACCGACTTCCTCGGTGATATATGCCTGACCCTTCGATGGGCCCGACCTACTCCCTCGGCGATGTACTGATGGCCCTCACATGGGCCTGACTGACTCTCTCGGCGATCTATCCAAGGGCCCGACCTACTCCCTGGGTGATACATAAGCGACCCTCAGATGGGCCCGACATACTCCCTCGGCGATATCCGCATGCCCGTCAGATGGGCCTGACCG